>VUQK01012853.1:0-11270 GCA_015106715.1 Bujurquina vittata | reverse complement strand
CTGTCAGTCATTTGTCATGCAGTCTGTTTGAAATGACGTCTGTCTCCATCACATGCCTGCTGAGTCTCACAGCAAGCACAACTAGACTGTGGGCTTCAGGTCCGTGGGCGTGCTGTGCAATTTGACTGCTCAATGAAGACGACTCAGATCAAAAGCGCTCAGAATGACTGAAAATCAATGTCAGGATTGTGCTGATGATCGGGACTCCTGAACAACACTGTCAAACCATCATGTAGTCACAACATATTAAAGATGTTTGCTGCTAATTTGCTTGGAGGTCTGGAGTAAAGGTGAGGAACAGGATTCACATGGACGTGTTTCAGGCTTCAGCGCTCTGGCCTCTCATTCACTTTGAATGGGCTGATGCAGACGGTATAAAGGATGGGCGCAGCCACCCTCAAGTCACCGATTGGTTTGTGAAGTCCTGAATGGCCAACACTGCTGCGCAGCTTCACTACCAAAACACACGTCAGCAGTAGAGTTTCTCTCTTTGACTTGATTCATTCTCTTTCATGTGATAGTTGCTCTAGCTGCAGCATAAGTTTTCAGATGGATCTGCTATGACGTACCTGGTGTCGATTTAACGCAGAGGAATCATCTCTCTGTAGCAATTGTTGCCATCTCCATCTTGGTGCTTTGAAACCTAAGGGGCAGATCTGACTGTGAAACTGCTTGCTCACTGGTGAAGTTAGCCAATAAGCATACCTTCTATAAGTGTTAAGTGTTACTGATCACTTTACAACCACAAGGATCGCCTGCTGGCCATTAAACAGAATGCAGGTTTCAAAGCACTCCAACACCATCTTCAGTTTTCAGACCACAAAGTCTCGTCCGTCTTTGTTCCCGTCTGTGGGCCATTGCTGCACTTTGAGAAGTTAAACCTTTCTAGCTGCAGCCCAGCTGATCAAAAGCTTGCAGCACATCTTCCAACCAATCAAATCAACTGCATTCTGAAAATATGAGCGAGCAGCTCATATTGTAGGGCGTAACTAGCCTGCTGTATATGAGCAAAGCTAGCAACAAGCAGCTAATTCGGCTTATGCTGAGTGTTAATCAGACTTTGGGCAGCCTGGCTTGTGAGTGACTGGTGGCTGTCGCATTGAAAAGGACGCCCTCCCAAACATCAACACCTACATGTGAATCATGGTTCATGTAAATGCTCTCAAAGCCAAAACAATATCATAATAGTTATGAATAACACGTTACCTTTACTTAGACTACTTCACGGCACAAACAAATAGAACTGTAGCATCATGTTCTCCTCCACCCATCAGGTCCGCAGTAATCAATATGCACAGTGAGTCAGCCTGTCACAGGGCAGAGAGGGTCAGACAGCGAATTAAAGGAAAGGTTTTAAAAGCCAGAAATGTTCTCACTGAGCAAAATTCAGACATCAACACAACTGAAGCAGGCTTTGTGTTATCATACATGGGACTTTGATTAATCCCATCCTGCTCATCTTGCATGTCACAAAGTCAGTCTGGCCTTTCCTACCTGGCTGCTGGCCTGTTGTGACAGAAAACACTCTCCATGCTGCACCAGATGCTGTTCAAGGTCAGGTAGAAATGTTTCTCCTCAGAATCAACACTGCCCCCAGTTTACCAGTTTGCTCAGAAGCAGCAGCAGTCAAAAGAAGACATTTCTATCTGGCAGCATGCGTCTGCCCTGAGACAGCAGCAGCAAGACTCCCCGTTACAGAAGTGAGCAGTCATCAATGACACAGCCTGAAAGGAAGACCTGGAGTGGGGGTGGGTTGCAAAGCAGCTTACAGTGGCAGATGCAAATTTAGACTGACTGAAGCAGCTTAAAAGAACACCTAATAAGAGATTTACCAACTGGATGTGCAGAAGGGTGTGAGCTGAGCTGCAGCCTAACTTCACTGCTTGTCCTGCCCCTGTATTCACTTACTGTTCAGGCTCTAATGTGTGCAGCAAACCCACGTACAACTGGATTCTGGATATGCACAAAACACCCTTAAAAAGGTGCAGGGCTCCTACAGTTTATGACACATGAGATTTAAGACTTTGAAAGCCTTTTTATACCAAGTTAAGCAGAGTCGCACATCATGTTAATCAGGTAAAAACAGCTGCATTGGAAACCTGTGAATATCTGCCCCTGACAGGCAGGAGGCAGATATTCACGGGTATCTGGAGTCCAGCCGGTAGCTGGAATCAAGTTGCAGTCAGATATTCTCAAAATATGCCACAAACATTTCCACTCACTTTCCTCCAAACCTTCTCCTGCTCTCCACCTAAAAGCAGAGCGGACTAATTCAGCTCTAGCTGCCCTCAAACTAAATTAATAATCAACATTTTCTTTTTGCCAGAGTTCAAATATTTTAACTAGAATTCAGGACGCAAGTTCATGGGCATTTCCTGAGTTCAGCGTTCACTGATTTCACACATCCCCGTTATTGGACTTCCACTATAAACGGCTTCGAGGCAGCAAAGCTCTGCCAGGTTCTGCCACCCTAATCTGTGTGAAATTAATGGAAGAGGATCTCAGTAAACCATTAAGGAAAAAAAGTCCATTTTTAATCATTATTTTTGAGATATTGGATTGTAGATGTCTGGAAAAAAACACTATGATCTAGTGAAACGAGACATTTGATGAATAACAGCAATCATTTTCGTTTTCCGCTTTTCTCGGGCCTGTTGTCGTTACGATTTCATTCAGTAAACGTATTTGTAGACAAAGGAAAGTAACCTTTAAGTTCTTTTTTCCATTTAAACATAAAAGAAAGATTCCCAGGCTCTTCCTCACACTGAGGAATAAAGAGCGGTAATTTAACACTGGTAGAGGATCAGTACTCTCAGCTTCATAATCTTTGGCTTTTGAATTTAAGCTTTAAATAAATATTACTGGGTGGCGTGGTTGCACTGCAGCGTCACTGCAGAGCGTCTCAGGCTGGACAGCAGCCGGCGGAGGCCTTCCTGGTTGGAGTCTGCATGTTCCCCCGCGCCTGCGTGGGTTCTCTCTGGGTACACCGGCTTCCTCTCACACGCACATTAGGTTAGCTGGTGATTCTAAACTGCATGCAGGTGTGAATGTGCGCGTGAATGGTTGTGTGTCTACATGTGTCAGTCCTGTGACAGACGATGGAGTCTGCACGTCTCCTAACATCGTCAGGAGTCTGACTGGAAACTCGTCTCCAGCTACACGAACCGAAGCGGCTCATTCATTGCTTCGTTCATCAAGCCTGATCAACTTAATCACACATAATAGCGTAAATACTCATTAATTATTCATCAGCATCCCTAGGTAAGATGAGGCACTGCAGACATGAAAAAAACAAGGCTACTCTGACCTGAAATGTACCGCTTCAGGCCACAGATGCACGTTGTTGTTGCATTCATGCACACAGAGTCTACGGCTGCACTGTTAATGAGGAAAATAAAGGAAAAAAAAACTGCCATATTGCAGTTTCCAAAACCCCCAAATCTGCAAGAATTTAGAGGTGAAACGCCAGAAACACCCTCACCAGCTCCTAATAAATATTCAGTACAAAAGCTTTGATATGATGTGAAATATTTAGCAAGAGGAGGAAAACATGCCGCTGGTTTCACACCTGAGCAGCTCTTTGGTGATTAAATATGAACGAGTGCGGACATCCCCTCATTTTAACTCTCTTTGTTTCTCCTGGTCAGAGCGTTTCACTTTTAACACCTGAGACTGGACCCACAGCTTCATCTCCAGGGCTCCTTAAACACACCAGAAGCGTCCACAGCTTCATCCTGCTTTAACACTTCAGGACTGCAGGATCTCTGAGAGCTCTGCGGTTACAGCGCCCGTCCTCTCACTCTCCTACCGTCCATCGACAGCTCGGTGCGTCCCATCTGCAAGTCACTCTGCATGAGAGCGAACGCTAAACGCCTGAGAATGGCGCCTGAATGCCTGGAGGTCACAGCAATACAGCCGAGATGATGCGATTTAGGCGACAGCAAGCAAGGGAGAGAGAGAGGGGCTTATCTACCAGAGCTCAGCTGATTGCTGCGTTTATCTAATAAACAGGTGGAGCGCCACGGCGTCTCCTCAAAGAGAAAGAGTGAAGTTTCGTCCCGCGGCCCTGCTCACTAGGGACGCCAGGAAATTATAGCCTGACTTTCATTACTGCACATTTCAATAACTGAGGCACAGTGGCCTCAAACACTATTTATTAGGAGGCAGAATAGCTGTTTCAGCTCTCTGCCAGCACTCAGACCACTATCAGCTGCTTCTTGAAGGGGACCTGCTCCACACTTGATTAGTTTGCATGATTCTCAATTCAGAGTGATACTAACTAACCTATACTGGGCCTTGGTGCAGCCCTGCAGCTCATCTTCAGTCTGAAACAGGCTGTTTTAGCTCCTCCCTCTTTAACACAGCTTTCTCCTGATTGGCTGCCCCTTGTTAACAGAAGCTGGGTGGGGCTTCTGTGGCTGAGACGACCATCCTCGGAACGTTGAGCTCTATGACATCACACGGAGGCCGAGAGGTAAAAACAATAAAATGTGCGTGTGAGAATGTAAGAAAAAGCATCATAAGTCCCATTAAAGTGCTTTTAATGAAGCGACTGTACAGGTGGTGATATGATTATTCAATGAAACGATGATTAATTCATGCGTAACAAATATGTAACAACATTCTGTAATTCATGCCTCTCAAATATGAGCAGCTCCTGAGGCTGATGATTAATAAAAGAACTGATCGATACTTTCAGGGGGTTTTAGGAAAACTAATTACTCCCTTTTTCACCACATCATTCTCCACCCATTCATTTACTACATCACTTATCTGAGCCGTGGGTGCACCAGCCGAAACAGAAGGGACCTCCTCCAACAACCCAGGAAGCTACTTCAGCTCCTCCACCCGAGGCCTCGTGTAAGCAAACAGCCACAGCTCCATAACATTTACCCCAGAGCTGAGGGTGCGAGGCCTCAATGATAGCTGTCACAGCTCAGACAAAACCTCCACATCAGCGCTGATATAAGACGAGTCAAGATCAGAACCCAAAAAACAGCACCAACATCTCCGTCTGTATAATCTGTCAGCCTCTGAGCGTCTGTGCTGATACATCAAATCAATGGTTTTAAAAACCCACCGACCAAAACGACACAAAAGCACAGCTCAGGCCAGCTGATGCGATGTCACTTCCTGTTGAGCGGTGAGCATAAATGGGCCCCGATGCAGCAACTCATCCACAACCTGGTGTGGACACTCCACCCTTTTCACACTCAGCTGCAAACCAACAGGACCACATGATCCACAGTGGGAGACGCGCATCGACACATGCAGTGCACTCAGTAAAGGTTCCTGTTGAGGGTCTCTGAGGAACACGCCATCATGCAGCAGGAAGACCCACCAAAAGAAACACACCAAACTTCAACCAGTAATATGTTGCTGTGTGGTCTGGGTTACTCGCTGTGGAAAAGTCTTGATCCCATGTTTAATATCCACTCCACTTATCTCTTGTGCCTGAGACAGCACCCTGACCTGGTCATTCTAGAGTGTGATCTCCCTGGATACTTGTCAATCACACTTAGTCCTCAGTTTCTCATGTGATTAGTTGACTACACCTGGGTGGAGGGGACAGGTCGCTTTTGGCCTAAATGTTAAGCAGCTGTCTGCCACTACAAAGGTTTCTCCGGCTGAGTAAGTGCACATACGATTCAGGACACATGCAGCATCGGAGCTGAAGCTGAGCGTTGTAGAGAAACAAAGTCTGTTTTTCTTGTTTTCTGATAATGAATCATTGGAAACATTATTGAAGAAAATGGCTTCAAATGTCTGTACTCAGGCAGGATTTGACATCCTCAAATTTAACTTGATACGTGAGCGTTACTTAATTTTAGACAAACTGTTCTTCTCTGTGGTTCAGAACGACATCTTAGTGAGCCCCAGAGTGAAAACTTTAGCTTAAAGACATGTTACACACGAACAGTGCTGATTAAAATGTGGAGCGTCCCAGAATGATGTCGGAAAAGAACCGAGACAAAAGCTTCCTGTAACGCTCGGACCCAGAAACAGGATCAGTGAAATGTCCGCCAGTGATGCTGGGCCTGAAGCTCGAGGACCAAAACCTGCACTTCCTCTAGTGGCCACTTGAGGCCGACTCCAAAAATGAGTCAATCCATAGACTGATGTTAAAAGGTTTTGCTCTCTGTGGATTATGAAGTTTCCTCTGGGGAGGGTGAATTTTTTTATAACTCGTCCATCTGGACGCCAGACTTGGGGGAGCTGGAGGTGATGGCTGTCTGCTGGGCCTCAGCTCCACTACCACACATTTTCAAGTTTGTGCTTAAGCGGTGAGATTCTAGTACTCTGTCAGCATTAATTCGGAGGTCCGTGTCTCTGAGTTGCACCTGTAAAGTTTGTTGGTGCACACTGGTCAGACTGACAGCCCCACCCCAACATCCAAACGTGGTCTCTTATAGCTCCAGAGAACCAACATGGCAGTGACAAAAACCAGAGGGTGACGTCACTCTTTATCTTTATACTTTCTAAGCACGCAGATAGAAGACGAGATCCTGAGACTACAAGCCTCTTTGAAGAGACGCCGTCCCATCTGAACTGCTCACCGAGCTCCTGTTTTTGTAATGACCACAATAACACACTCCCTAAATAATGCAGCGCACACACAAACACACACACACACACTGAAGTCGCCCTGTGTTTGGATCAGTACCTTTGACAGACCCACACACTGACATGTCCCTCACACAATCAGGAGGCCTGTCATCCTTCATCCTGCTGTGATCCACCACTAACCCCACCTATCCCTCACACACACACACACACACACACACACACACCTGAATGTTTTCATGCTGGCTGACGCTGGGCCGTGACGTTTCCTCGTCCTCCTGCCGTTTCCATCATTAATAACATCTGCCAGCAGCTGGTTCTGCTCTGATAAACACTCTCGGCTGGATTAGGAGCTCCAGTCAGCCTGCAGCTGCCACACTTTAACCTCAGCGTGTGTGTGTGTGTGTGTGTGTGTCTGTGTGTGTCACTGCACAGAGAGAAAATAAACCTGTTATGAACGACGATGGGGCTGATCAGAAAGAAACGGGACAGTCTGATGCGTCGAGGTTTCGACTGCTTTTGGGGGATTTCAAAGGCGTGCGCTGATGTTTTGGGATTAAAGCTGCAGATTCCTGCTCGTCTGGACTAATAATTCCCCACTCGCCCCCGAATTTACACTCAGAAACAACCTCAGAGTCTTCATCATCCACCGACAGCATGTGACGGCATTCGCAGCAACACACACACACTACAATCAACATCACCTTCACCGCATCTGATTTGGCAGCATAGCGCGAGGAGCTGCAGCTACACAAATGAGCCTTTGCCACACACAAACATGCACACACCTGCGCACTGGCAGTAAATAAATGGACATTTTTGGCAAAAGGGTGGCTCACATCCAGCATGCATCCAGGATTTCTCCCTTTGCAATGTGGACCTTGTCGGGCCTGTATGAATAAAATATGCCACCCAAGTTATATAAGGCAGAGATGTTCCTGTCTGAGATGCACTGACACAACAACTGGGTGGGATGTTGTGATTAAGATTCAATGGTCCATAGAGGGGGGAGTGTGTGTGTGGAAAAAGAAAGATGGTGGTGGTGGGAAGGAAGGGGTGAAGAATATTCCCAAGCATCCTCCTCATCCTCAGGCCCAGAGAGAGAGAGAGAGGCATGCAGGAGTCTGAGGCATCAAAAGCCAAGCTGCCCCCCTCTGTGCTGCGCTGTCACGCAGCGTTGCATCGCAATGCTATTATTAAACACACACACACACACGCACACGCACACACACACACACAGGTAGGATCGGCTGATTGGGTCAACATCTCAAGGTCAAACAACGGCTCGATTTTCGGACCCAAAACGGGCGAGCAGGCCCGGGTGTGTGTGTGTGTGCGCGCGCGTGTGTGTGTGCATGTGTGTGTTTTTTCCTCCGCAGCTGAGACAAAGAGCAGCGGGCGAATCCCGCAGCCTGCTCCCGCTCAGCCCGCATCCTCCCCCGGCCACACAGAGCCGTCCTGGCCGGTCCCCAGACTGACAAACATCTGGATGGGAGGAGCGGGAGAGGATGAAGAGGAGGAGGAGGAGGAGGAGGAAGGGGCCGGAGGAATGAACGGCTAGATTCCGTTAGTAGGAAGGCTCCCGGTGTGGACCGTGATGGTGATGAGATAACGTGATAACGAGGGAAAAGAGGAGGAGGAGGAGGGGAGAGGGGAGGCTTCCTCCCTCGCTCCCCGCGTGTTTTTGCATTCATTTCTTACCCTCTGACAGCTCCAGCTCCAGCTCCGCCAGCCGAGCTCGGATCTCCAGCGGTATCGGCGACGCCTCACGGTCCGCCATTCGGCTCGTACCGTAGAAAGCACCTCCCCGGTTCGACTGTTACCTCCGCCGCTGCTGCTCTCTCGCCTCCTGCCTCCTCCTCCTCCGCTTGGAACGGGAGAGCTTCGCCTGGCGGCCCCTCCTCGGCGGAGGCGCGTAAAGACTGCGAGAACAAAGAGGACAAATCTGGGTCTCGTTTTAACGGGGGCCCGCCATGGCGCCCGGTTCCTCGAATCGGTAAAGACCCCGGTTGCTCGGTCGGTGCTCTACGCTGCTGTTGCGGCGGTGGTGATGATGATGATGATGATGATGATGTCCGCGCAGCCCCAGTCTCAGAGCCGTTTGCAGCTTCTTGCCGCTGGTGTCACGTGACTCCACGGAGGAAGGAGGGAGAGAGGAGGCAGCGCCGGTCATCACCGGCAGGGGCGCAGCTAGCAACAACACCTAAACGCGCCGCTATGGGCGTCCAAAAGTGACGATAAATAAACGCCAGTTTATTACTCATAAATTAAAAAGCTTTCAGTTTTATTTTTAGTATGATTCATTTATTTTTTTTATTACTTAAAAATATTTTATTTCAAATCTTGTATGACAGATACATTATGAATTATACATATTTAGATATTGAGTTATTTCATTATTTTTAAGCCATTAAAATAAAAAGAAATTATTTCTTTGTAGATTTATTTTTTAAAAGCATAATATTCAATGTCAAAACATTTTATTTTTTTATCTTTATTGTACAATTACATTTTTTGTACTGGGAAAAGGTCTAAATGCTTCAACACAGGAATGCACTGCACCCTCACCCTTTCACATGTTCTTGTTTTTATATTTAACTTTACCTAAATTCAAAAGTTTATTCTACCACCTAAAAATAATTTGCCCCTGTGCCACTTAACCTTTGTCTTGGAATAAGTTCCAAGGAATGATTTCACTCAGGTGTCTGATTGGTTCTAAAAAAAGAAAAATCATGTTCAGTGAATAAAATCATGTCCTCCTTTTGCCAACCAAGGCTGTAACTGACTTGCATTAGAAAAAGGAAGCTCTGCCTCATCATTCTGCAAGCTGATATTTTAAAAATGTAGATTTATTGGTCATATTTATTATTAGCTTTTGAACCAAACCACTGACGGAACAATTAAGCAACATTTGCTTAGTGATGTTTTTCAGATTAACACACAGCCTTTCTTCTCCTCTCACAGGCCACTACTTTCAATTCCTTCTTTATTCCACGTCTGCATGTGGAAACTGAGCCTCAGCACAATAATATGATTAATATTAAAGGTCAAGCGCCCTTCAATTAAGCACAGGCTGACTGAATGAGCATAATGTGGCTGTGACACATAACTGAGCATCAATTTGCCAGTGGAATACAGTCTATTTCATTAGTATTCTTCATCTCATTCATTAGACCTACATCCTTCTGAGAATCAAATCATCCTCATTGTAAACAAGTGCTGGAGTCACATAATGGAGAGATGTGACTCTTCTGCCATCAGCTGGTCAGAGGGGAGTACCACAGTGAAGGATGCTGATATATGATACCACGGTGACTGTGTTTAAATGACAATCAAGAGAAGATAATTAGAACACACACACCAGTTTCACTTCAAAGGCACTTCTTTAATATTTCTTCAATATGTACATCTGTAATAGTCCACAACCACTCTCCGTGACAACTGTATCACATTTAAAACTTTATTCAAACAGCAGCAGCCTCATTACAATCAAATTCGAGTCCTCACACACACTTCAAAGTGAAACAGGGTTCAGAGACACACAGTGACCCCATCCAGCCTCTCTGGAAGCCCCGCTGTGCTCAGAATGCTTGGACATGAAAACACACGAGGCTGACAAAGCTTTAATGCACTAAAGATGTTTAAAAGGAATAAACATTTTCTAAAGTTTAACTAAAAGTAATATACAGCACTTAAAAATGGATCCCAGGACTATCAAATCAGTCCACAGATCTGACCCCCCCAGCTCTCATTAAACAGCCCGGACCTGGACATTTCTGTGACTCTGAAAATGGAAACACCACATGAGCAGAAACATTTATGGAAAAGCTTCATGTGTCTGCAGCAGTCACAGATCGCACAGATGTGGGGGTGGGAAAAACACTAAATTCACAACCACAGTGGAACATCCTGTACAACCAAGAAAACATCAAACACACATGCACGCACGCACGCGCACCCACACAGGAGGAAAATAAGTGGCATCAGTAAAACAAGACAAAATCAAAAGTGGAAGCTGGCGCTCTATAAACTGACCTGAACCACAAAGCAAGAAATAAAAGAGAAATGAAAGCAGCAGATCAACAGTCACAGATTCCTTCCAGCTTCCTGTCTAAAAGCAGCCATTCAGACCCCCCTGGATTTAGTTGATTTGAAGGCTTCAATGTGAGAATGTATCAGATCGTTCCTTATAGGAAATGCACAGCCTGTTTTTACCATTAGGACAAGAAAACAATGCAACTGTACACTCATTACATTCTCATTTACATTCAAAAGGTGTCTTCTCTTCATCTGATCAGCGTTTTCACTGAGCCGGCTCAGGTGCATCGCCCCGTTTTGTGAAGGTAGGCTCCGACTCACCGGGTGAAGCTCTCTGGCAGATCTCAGCGTAGCTCAGTTTCTGGGACTCCTGTTCAAACAGGGGACGATGAGGTCACGCTCGCTCTCACACCTTCACAGCGTATCACTCTAAAGCTGTTTCCATGCATACGCAGCCTGACTGGTTAAACACTCATTATCTCACCACTCTTCTATTACAAACTCTGTGATGTCTGAGAATGTGAGAATGGCACATTTAGTGCTGCACGCAATTAACATGGTGCTATCAGGCCACTCCCACAGCAGACCTGTCTCAAAGACACCTGGGGGAGTTTTTTCTTCTTCTTTTGAGCAAGCAAGCCACAAGCTCACTCCCAGACCACACTGTT
>VUQK01012849.1:15775-25775 GCA_015106715.1 Bujurquina vittata | reverse complement strand
GTGTTAGCTGCTTTTAGGCGTTTCTCCACGCTCTCATGTAAACACATTCCTGCACATTTCGGCCTTACTTTAGCATATTTTCACCTCACTACTCAAACTCATCTGCTACAATTTGCTTTGAAAATGAGTCGCAAAGAATAACTTCGTGCGGCAGGGGGCGGGAGAGACCTTCAAAGGGGCCTCAGGTGTACTGAATTAATTGAAGCGACGGTATCTCAAACATTACTTTCTTCAATCGGTGGATCCATCAATGGAGGCTTTACCCCCGCCCTCTCGTTGACGTCACCTTTAAACTTATTTTTAACAATTTGATTGGTCGGTTACAGCAGCGGTAGCCAAATTTTCCGATGATACGTGAAGGCAGCAGCCGTGGAATCCTAATTGGAGTCAGATTTTGAGTTCGAGGAGTGGCTTCGACTTCTGTTTCCCGAGACACCGGAGTCATCTTCCTCCCGGATGGACGAGTGAGTAGTAACGCCACTGTAAACAGCCCAAAAAAACAACAAAAACAACTTTAGAAGATTTTTGCGTTCACTTAACTATTTTCTTACCGTGTTGGGGCTATGCTTGTGGTGTATTCGCGGACGTCACCTTAAGGTAGGTTAAAACAAATATCTGGAAAGTTTTTGGCGTCGGTCCGAGCGTTGTGTTTATTGTGTTTAGCTTCTAGAAATAACTTTTTATGCATCTTAAGGTAGATTTCGCTCTGTGTAAAACCTTCATACGTACTCCAACCACGTTACAATAGCTTCTTCACGAACTGACAATATCGGCCATTCAGTCAGACGGGGAGCATGTGAGGGCTTGTTCATGATAAACTGACTCATTTGCAGCTTTCTAATACAGAATTTCCCAAACGTGAACAACGTTTGTGTCGTGAGTTTAAACGGAAAAATGACAGAAACGCAGCCTCGTGAGCTAATACTTCAAGGAAACAAACATGTTTATTAGGTGTTAAATCCCATTTTTAAAAAGAAGAAGAAGCGTGTTTTTTTAAGTGGTGTATTGCTACAGCTTTGGCTACATGTGAAACCCACTCAACTAGTTTAGCATAAACAGTAATTACAGAGCAGCCGGCAGCTATGATGTTGAAGCTCAGTTTGCCATTTAAATAGGCTGCGACCTATTTTCTCATGTAGGGCTGGGTTTAAGTCTCTAATGATGGTTTCTGGTGAGCTTTCTTCAGAAGAAGAAGGGGAAAAAAGGCTGTTAGCACTTCAGAGAGCATCACTTAATTGGAGAGAGATTGGCTGGGCGTATTTCAATGGAAATGGGTTTTGGATGTCACATTGGGCTTTTTTATGCACGTCACTGAATGAGAGTGGCTTTCAGAGAGCAGTTGCGCTTTTGTTTGTAGTTTGCCACACTTTCTGTGTGAAAGGAGAGTTAAGGAACAGCTTTTTTTAATTAATGGAGGTTAGTGGCTAGCAAGGATGGGTGGATTTGTTGTGTCAGCCTTATGGGAAACGAAATGGGTATTATGGGAAACGAAAGAGCAGGTTTTTTTCAGCATGTTAAAAAAAAACTATAACTGGAGCTTCAGCAGGGATCTGTGGCTAAAAGTGCTGCAGGACTTCACATTGCTCTGACGTCTTCAGAGGTTTATATCTAAATAAGACCGATAAGAGTGAGATTTAGACTAAATTGAACAAGCAAAAGAAAAAAATCAGGTTATTTGGGTGTGCAGTGTGCTTAGTTTTGTTTTTACTGTCACACTTCCTTCCTTGAATGTGTCATTTACTGTACAGTGCTACATGAGTGGAAGTGTTACATTGCAAGCATGTTATGTGCTTAAACTTGAATATTTTCCAGTGAGTTGAGTTTTTTTTCTTTCTTTTTTTGACACCCCCCCCCCTTCTCTTTGAAAGTTCAAAAAGTAAACGTTTTTTGACAAGTATGGCTAAAACTCGCGGCCCCTTTGAGATCTGTGTGCATTAGGGCTGGACAATATGAACCAAAAATAATATCACGATATTTTTTTAGCTGAATGGCAATATATGAAAAAAGAAAGAAAGAGCTTTATTTGTCACATACATTTTACATGCAGTGAAATTCAGTCTCTGCATTTAACCCATAGACAATGTAGTCCACATTACAACGTGGAGTAGGGGGATATATATATAAATATAAAATAGTCTGTCATGTGACTTACGGTACAACCCAACAGCCAGGTACTCTTGGTTGTCCGGGCGGCGCCAAAGCGTAAGAACGGACGCACTACGAAGACACAAAACACGGTGACAGCGGAGGATTCCAGGCTTCCAGAACTCTGACGTCACTGGAAAAACTAGCTACATTTGTCGCTAGTCGTTTTTTTGGGAGGAAAAAGCCTAGCAACAAAGTCACTAAGTTGGCAACGCTGTATGACCCACGTGAGCATAATCCGCTGCGTGGTGGGGTGACGTATTTACGCCATGAAATTAGCGTATCATGATATAATTTATTTTTCCGGGCAAGTTTTTTTTTTTTTTTTTTACCGGTATTATCGTGAATGATATGATACGGCCCAGCCCTAGTGTGCACTACAACGCTGTCAAGACTTTAGAGCATATGATGATGCATTCAACAAAAAAAAGGAGAATCGTGCAGTCAGCTGGAGTGTCTTCTCTGAAAACAGTTCAGTCAGTGAATGAGGTCATAGGATAAATGGACCCGTTCAATCCACCAGGGAGGCAAACAAGTCTAGTGCAGCTCAATGCTGTGGTATGTGCAAAATAGGTCAAAAATCAAGAAAGCAAGCAACAGTGGCCACATGATCAGAGAGACGGGAGGTGTGAGGAGTGGGTGAAAACTGGTCGTTGAATCTCAAGTTTCTGTTTGGACACGGTTTTGGGAACTGGGCATGAGGAGCATGAGCACTTACTGCATTGTTTTGACGGTACGAAGCCACTGTGGGATTTTCTTGGCGCATGTTTGGCACCGCGTAGCAGGTGAACATCAATTTGAATGTAGCAGCGTGCCCACTGCATTGTGTGTACTGTGAATGACAAATCCCCAGCCTGCATATTTTTTAAGCAGCACAACAAAAGGGCATGCTGCAGAGCAGTGGTGCCCAATGCAAGCAAACCCCAACAAGATGGTTTCTCTATATTCTGCTTATGCACCACATATTGCAGCTTTAGGAGAGATCATTAGTGCTTTGAACAAATACTGGAACTGACAGCTTCTACAAAATTTCTGGCAGCATGTGCTGCAATGAAAATAATTAAGTTATAAAGCTCTGGTGATTCAGTTGCCTTCCCATCTGCATCCTGTCAAACCTGCTTGATTGATCATGTTAGTTTTTGCTTGGAAGTTCTTTTCTTTACGTAAGCCCATGACATTGAGTGTTTACTCTTTGCACCTCATCTCCAATTTCCTGATAACAGTTGGGACAGAGAGAGTGTGACAGCTGAAACCATGCATAGCAGCATTCAGGCTTTTCCCCACAAACTGGTTGCATGTCAGTTAGGTTCCAGATTTTCTTTTAAAATGCTTGTTTCACCTTGAGCTCAGCAGTTGACAGGAATCCATAATGTGGTTCAGTCTCTGGCTGTGTTCACCCAGGCTCTTTATAGGACTGCTTTGCTGACTGGCATGTTTGGCAGCTTTACTCTGCAATGTGCACACGACAGAGAGCATTTACTCCATGTCCGCCTGAGGTAGGCTGTATATTTGCATTGTCTAATTTACATAAACTGCAACATGCTTTCATGTTATTGTCCCTGAATATGAAAACAGAGGGGTTAGAACAAAATAATTGAACTATCTTTGAATAATCCACATTATTTGGCATGGCATTAAGAGCAGAAAATCTGAATGCTGACATGCATAAGAGCTGCAATAATGAATAGAATAGGCAGTCAAAAAAGATTAAATGGTAAACAGAATTCATTTTAGGCACAATTACTTAAAATTGAGGTTACAGCTCATTAAATGCATTGGACATATTTCTGGTATAAGAACAATTAAGGACATAATGAACAGATTAACTGAAATTTAAAATAAACTGTAATGTGTAGCCTGAAATGGAAATTCTTTGTATATGTTACCAGGATTTTTTTTTAATTAAGATTATTTCCAAAAAGATGTGCATTTTCTATCTTAAGCTTGTGTCTGTCAGTAACATGACACCTGATTGGCTAACTGATGAAAGATTCTGGATAGACTACAGGAGGTCCTTCTGAGCCACAATGTAAATATTTCATGGCAGGACTGAAACAGTTGTGAGATTATAAAGCTGTGTCTTCATTATTTTTACTTTGACACTTGTTTGTTGGATAGAGACTTAAACTGCATTGTTCCACAATCATTTTAAGTGCTGCATACACAAGTCCCATCTAGCCAGTTTACTACTGGCATATTTTCCTCTTTGTCATTGTTCAGCTAACATGCAGGTAAATGAAACCATCTGATAAACTTGCTAAACTCATCTGATAAATCTGCTGGTCTAGTTTGAAGTTATATTCACAGGTAGGAGATGGCGGGAAGAAGTAAGATATGTGTTATTATTCCTGTATAAGTAACTCATAGCTAATAATTATTTTATTTTAATAATTTATATAATTTCTTTGTGCATCAAGGTTGACTTCTTTGTATAATCATTGACTTGGCTTTTGGTCAGCTGAGGTGGTAGCTTTAAAGTCACATGGCTTGTCCCAGTGTGTGTGGACAAGGGTGAGGAAACATCCCCTAGAGGGCACATAGGTCCAGCCTTCTTAATTAATTCGGACAAGTGGATTTATTCGGAGCCACAACAGCTGAGATACTAGAAGCTTTGGTTAAGAGATTGTGAAGGGGTGTGAATTTATTTTTGGCTTTCTTTATACAATATATCTTTGGGCTGTCAACTGTGGGCTTTGCCCCCAGAAATTGCAAGAATAGATAATGCATCTCGTTAAAAAAATTTCTATCATCCATGTAAAACATTGTTGAGAGAGCAATAGTAGAATATATGTATATCCAGGCTGCATGCCGCAGAATGATTATTTCATGCGGAGTCAAGCAAATAGCCTTAGGGTTCACTAGAGCCACTTAAAGTGGCTATAATTACCATGCAGGTCTGGCCTAATTGAAAGTGACACAATACCATCAGGTGGATTAGATGTGCAGGCTACCAGTGGTTAAAATGTGAAATATAACAGTCAGCTGAACATACCAACCTCACTGACTGCTCCTATGTCAATCATTTCTTCTTGGTAACAAGCTGTTGTTAATCCGTCTTCACCTAAAGAAGAGGTCTCTCAGCCTTTCACCTGGCCATTGAGGTCGATGTGAATGCTGAGAGGATTAAGTCCTTTGTTTTGCCGCTACGAGCCAGCAGGGCGCTCTCAGGGCAGTCGGCACATATCCGAGGGATTTTTCTTTATTTCTTTGAAATTGAGACACCGTGGCTGTGTGCGTTATGTGTATGCACGCGAAGGAAGAGAAGATAAAGGGTGCAGTGCTGAATGAGCTGTGTTTGCTCCTGAGAGTGATCGAGAAGCTTGAAATGTCTGTCGTGTCAACTTGCCTTCAGTGCATCAGAATGGGAAGAGGCAACAGGTATGTAAGCCGGGGCATTGGGTTGTCACTTCTCTTTGGCTGGTGGCAACAAAATGTCCAGTTAGATGTCAGAAAGCATGCTAATGTTCAGGAAACATTGTGCCACTCTAGATGTACGCATGCATGTCTACAATTTACAATTTCTATGTTTGTGGAATATATCTTTTCAACATATTCTTAAAAACAAAGGCATCATTTTTTAAATAGTGTAGGATTATAAAAAGTTTAGTTTCTTTACATTACCTTTGTCCTCTGAAAGAAAATTCCCGCTCTTCAGCAGAGGTTAAATTCTTCTATTGTTGTAACCAAAGTCTGTTCAAGAAGCATTGGAGCATTTAGGAGAGAAAATGTCTAAGTTTAGAAAGTTAATGCAGCACATCACAAAGGAATATTAGATGTTTGTGTCATATGGGTCCTGTGAACCCACATTCGGTCACTCATAAATTACTTTTTAGCTCCTGAATTGAACAAGCTAACAGACAAAATAGTCCTGCATCAAATACTGCAGAATATGGTTTCATTTTCAGAGGGGGGGCAGGGGGGTAAATGGTTTGGTCTCTTTTGGGAAATGGGGTCAAAAGTGCACAGGAGTAATTCTAAACCTGTGACTATTTTGACAAATGCCTGCATGTGTGTTTTCCTGTGGCAGGTACTAAAGTTTTAACGCAGTTCTTGAAGCTGTGTTTACATTTTTGTATGTTTAGAAGAAATGGCTTGAATGCAGTGGGTAGACCTGTTTTAGTGCAGAGGATCATTGTTTTTGCTCCAAATTTAGTATCGGTGAGCAAGTCGAGTCAAGTTAATGCTGTCCTGTAATTGTGAATCTGTTGCAGCCTTGCATGACTGGATTTGTTTCACAGCCTTATGATGAAATGTCATGGATTCTCACTCACCTTTTTTGTGTCACTGGCAGTTTTGAAGCCCCCAAACAATAGATGATTGAGGTTGCAAAAATGGTAGACCTTACCAATTTTGTCATAGTTAAATGTAAAGTACACATTTTCATTTCAGGGTAATTGTGGTAGTTTAGGAGTTGGACAGGAAATGCTTTGTCCTATTTTGGAATCATAGTTCTTGTGTCTGGTTTCACATAGTCTGGATTGTTTTTCTGCTTCTCATTTAGGGTTTTATCCTGTGTGTTGTGTGGGATTTTAACTGTTGCAAATTGGGCTTTCCAAAGTGAGCTGTGAGCGGAGTTCATGTGTCATTCTAGTGGTCTAATCTTCAGGTTAATTGGGCCCCGTTTCAAAACACAGAAGATCTCTCCACAGTGGTACTTTAGCTGATTTCTGGTATTATTGACGACATTTGTGAAATTAAAAAAGTGGTTCTTTCAGATTATGCTGGAACAATTTGACAATTTACTGTTAAGTCAGTTGACACGTTTTTTTTTCTTTCTTTTAAATAAAACGGCCAAAATTAAATCTTCTGGCTTTTTTTTTTTTACAAGAACATGTCAGCAAGTTCTCCTAAATGATCTTTAGTGTCATTTTGAGTAGAAGACATTTTTATGATTGTTAGGCAGTTGATTGTTTAACTAAAACCTAGTCAAAAACAATGATTTGTAATTTGAACAAAACTAAACTTGATTTCTGAGTTCAGTCCTTTCAGTGTAAAGTACATTTGAATGGATGAGTGTGTTCACATTGGTACAGTAATGTGATCCGGACTGTGGACTTTTCTAGATGTGACTAAGTATTGAGTCGTGATTTTTAGTTTTGTGGCTCAGCATGAGTAATGAGGTTGGGGAGAAATGATAAGGAGATGAATCTGTCATTTACAGGTAGGTGCATCTGGCATCCTCCTGATTTAGTAAGGCATTTCAGCATTGTGAATAAGCACATAGTTCACTGTAACTTCTCACGTAGAACCACTTCCCTGCAGGATGGAGTCATCATGTCTGGACCTGGCTCTGGAAGGTGAGCGACTCTGTAAAACTGGGGACTACCGGGCGGGTGTGTCCTTCTTTGAGTCTGCCATCCAGGTTGGGACAGAGGACCTCCAAATCCTCAGTGCCATCTACAGCCAGCTGGGAAATGCCTACTTTCACCTTCAAGAGTACAATAAAGCTCTGGAGTACCATCGGCATGACCTCACACTCACCAGGTGAACATTTGTAGTGATTTGTTTAACAGTGCTGTCTTTATTTTAAGATTTTTATTTGATTGTTCAACTGTGAAAAGTTGCAGTTTTTTATTTTCTGCTGGTGCAATTTTTGACCTTTAGCAGCCTACACACACACACACACACAGACACTCACGCACACACACACGCATAGGCTAAAAATACATTCAGAAGAAATGCTACAACTTTTTTTTAATCACTATATCCCCTCCTCCTTGATTAAACTGCTAAACTAGACTCCAGCGTATTACTGCTTGCAGCTGTAAATTACTTTCTTGTCTCTTGTGTTTTCATTCTAATACACATAAGGAATACACTGAAATTCCAATCTAATTATTTCCTAATGTTTTTTTTTATCTTCATTGCAATCCCAGAACAATTGGAGATGAAGTTGGTGAGGCCAAAGCCAGCGGTAACCTCGGAAACACATTAAAGCTTTTAGGACGGTACGATGAAGCAGTGGTTTGTTGCCAAAGACATTTGGATATCACAAGAGCCATATATGATAAGGTGGGAGATATTTTATTTATTGTTTTGATACAAGTGGAGCATTTATTCAGCTGTTGTATTTTAGCAACATGATAAATTATTTTTCAGTGTTCTATTAATAAAACGTTCAATTGGTGACTAAAACGCTCATTTACCTTGATTAGAATAAATGGATCCAAATTTGTTACAGCTATACCACACAACATGCTGTGCAGCCGCAGAACAGTTCGGGCACACATGATGACTGCATCGAATCGCTTTAACAACAGCTAGAATAGTTCTGTACCATGCATGCAAGCAAGGCAGTCTGGTGTCTGTGTATTTTAAGTATATAATTACAGCACTGGTCACTCTGGTTTCCGTCTGTGAAAATCTGGTGTATGTGTTGTAGGTTGGGCAAGCTCGAGCGCTGTATAATTTTGGAAACGTTTACCACGCCAAGGGCAAGAGCATCTGCTGGACTGGAGCAGAGCCAGGAGAATTTTCAGAGGAGGCAAGGATAGCCCTAAGGAAAGCGGCGCAGTACTATGAGTGAGTTGGTTTCACTGTTTACCTATAAACATTGATTTTTGCTTTGTTGTACTGTGAAAGTCCTGAGGAGATATGACTAAGATGCTGAACTCTGCCGTGGTTGCAGGTTGCTTAAAAACGAGCTTGCCAAATGGATTAGATCTGGAGCTTAAACAAGCGCAGAGGTGTTGAGCTGCTGTGCAATGTTTGTGATACATTTGCTTAATAATTGTTCCATCTCATTTGCCTGACATTTCACTAACTAACATCAGCGTTGGGCAATTTCTATATGGGTGGACAGACTGAGACATTTACTCAGATTGGAGCGGCACATAAACTGATGCCTCCTGTAGCTGTAATCAAAATAGTCAAGTTTTGGTCACTTACTGTTGTTTTCTTATGCAGTCATGACCACCATGTACAAGGAGACAGTGTGGATTTGTATAATAAATTCTTTACGTAATCTTCAAATGATCAATGGGGAAAAAGAAAAGGGGAAAAAAAGAAACCTTAAATGGTTCATAAAGTTTTTAAAAAAGAAAAGAAAAGTTGATAGCAGTAGATGAACTTCTATTGGCGTTAAACGCCAAGTGCAAGCAAAGCTTCATCTGTCTGTCCAGTTTGTACATGAACATCTCTTGGTTACTCCCATTATGAACAAAGAGCAAACCTGTGCCTGGTGACGGAGCTAGGCGATCCTGCGGCCCAGGGTCGTACCTACGGGAACCTCGGAAACACTTACTATCTGCTAGGAGACTTTGAGAATGCAGTAGCTGCACATGAAAAGGTGGGTAGCAGAGTACTCATGGCATTCTCCGATAGTGAATGATGATTGATGTTAGACTCATTTATTAGTATGATAGTAATGTGCACCCTCTGTTTTGTTTGGTAGCGCCTTCTCATTGCTAAAGAGTTTGGGGATAGGTCTGCTGAGAGGAGGGCCCACTGCAACCTTGGCAATGCACACATATTCCTCAAACAGTTTGACGTCGCGGCTGGTCATTACAAGTGAGGCTCATGACCTTTCTCATCTCATGTCTTGCATGAAAATAAGTGCTTTATATATATCATAGACACAGTTTTTACTTTTTGGCGTCCTCTTTGTACCATAAATGCTACATTAAACTCTTTTACTCATGAAAACACAGCCATAAATAAGCTACAGAACAAGAATCAGAATAAACTGAAGTGATTTACACTGGATTTCATTCCACTAGCTGAGAAAGAACTTTTTGGCTGCACTTTAAATCCAACAGTTTGGCATTCATGAGCAGCATAAAAATGTTTTTTTTTTTTTTTAATGACTTTTAACACTTGACATTGTTTTTTTTTTTTAAGAAACTTTTCATTTTTT
>VUQK01012849.1:0-11067 GCA_015106715.1 Bujurquina vittata | reverse complement strand
CCCCCTCTCCCCCCCCCCCCCCCCTCCTATTTTCTTTCCCCTCAGCTCACATTTTGACAAGTGTTTTTTTTTTTTTTTTTTTCTTCTTCTTCCCAGCCCCCACGTCCACTGCAGATACTACTCGCACACCCTCCCTGTACGGTCATATCGAGGCCAGTGCTGAGAAGCCAGAGGGGGATGATGTCTTTTTTGACATGTTGGTTAAGTGCCAGGTGAGAAAAAGAAATCCACATTACATCATATCCTGCCCGGGACATAACAATTAATATTAATCCGTGGCCTTTAAAGATTTTCCAAATTGTAATGTTTAGATTCTGGATGATTTTATGGGTCTGTGAATGTAGTTCCCAGGAAATAACTTCTATAATATGAATGTAGTTACTTAATTAGGGATTATTTATGATCATTAACAAGAGAAAATGTACCTCAAAGCCTGTTGCACACCATCTTCTCATGCTCAGTTATTACTTTTTTTTTCTTTTAACTGGAAGTGCACCAGCTGAACAAGTCCCTTATAATTAGCACCACATTACCCAGTTCATTCCAGACTTACAAAAAAAAGACCTCATCTAAATTCTTTTCCGCCAAGTTACTTATTTGAAAAGTGATTAAAGCTGTGGATGTAACCATCATGGGGCCCCTGAATTATTTTTTCTTTTCTTTTCTCTGGGCTTAATCGACCTTAAGTTTTTCTTAGCCCAGTTAGCCTAAACTATGGAGAGTGGGTCTAACAAATTAAACAGATATATTATACCCAGGGGTTAAAATGGGCTGAAACGATCTAAAACTGTGTTTTGACATCTCCAATTAATGAGTAATTACATCTGATAGGCAGTTTAATATAAAATGGGCTACTGTCAAGTGAGAATTTTTCATGGGCTACAGCCTGGGAGCCCTCCAGGCTGAAGCTGTGGAGACAATAATGGGATCTTTCTGTACACATCCTTTTTTTCTTATCTCCATCGTGCAGTCATGCTGCATTTGTGGTATTTCAGTATCTAGACAGCTCTACTGAAGAGGAGCTGAGTAACTTTTTTTTTTTTTTTAACATGGCAGGTAATTTCAAATCCATCCTTTTAAACGGCTCAACAAATATCAGCAAAAACAAACTGTGGCTGAGCAGTTTAGCACACAGTCTATTAGCTAAAGGTACAGTTGCTGTACTACTCAGGGAGGAAAACAATATGTGAGAGAGGGAGATGAGATTATTTAGAGGTAATATAAGCAAACTACATGCTAAAAGTTATGTGGTTATGCATTTGAGAAATTAAATAACATAAAGGGATTATCATTTAAAGTTTATACTAGACAGAGGAGTTTAAGTATCTCGGGGTCTTGTTCGCGAGTGGCGGGAGAAGTGAACGGGAGATCGGCAGCTGCTGCGGCAGTCTGTCGTGGTGAAGAGGGAGCTGAGCATAAAAGCGAAGCTGTCGAATTACCGGTTGATCTACGTCCCTACCCTCACCTATGGTCACGAGCTTTGGGTAGTGACCGAAAGAGTAAGATCGGGAATACACTAAGGAGTGCAGCAAAGTAGAGCTGTTGCTCTTCCACATCGAAAGGAGCCAGTTGAGGTGGCTCGGGCATCTGACTAGGATTACTCCTAGGAGCCTCTTTAGGTGAGGTGCTCCGGACATGTCCTACCAGGAGGAGGCCCCGGGGCAGACACAGGACACGCTGGAGATTAAATCTCTCGGCTGACCTGGGAATGGCTTGGGGTCCCTCTGGATGAGCTGGTGAAGGTGGCTGGGGATTGGGAAGTCTGGGCTTCTCTGTTTAGGCTGTTGCGACCGGACCCCAGATAAGCAGAAGAAAATAGATGGTCCAAGCTAATATTCTGTACATGCAGGTTTTGTCATGTTGACCATTGAAATGAAAGATAATGTAGATATTTATTCAAAATAACTGCCCAAATATGTTTCAATGTACATACTGAGTAGCAGGACTACTAGGAGTCATCAGTTTAAGCGGATCATGTTCTTTAGTAACATCTGGCAAATTCCACCTTTTTGCTAGCTATATTCTCACTGTGGGGGTTGAAAAGCAGCCATAATAATGCATGTAACATCAGATTGTATGCTGTAGCATGCAGTTAACGAAATCCACAAAGGGCAGCAGTAGCACAGGCCAGCCAATCAATGCCTGTCCACAAAGAGAACAAATGTATTGGATCTAAAATAGAAATCATTAGGTGACTCATTTCTAATTTGAGGAAAATTTGCCACGCTGCACCGCTACATGGAAACTAGGGTTCGTCCACTTGCTAAATTCCACTTTAACCCCTGATTATACCTCAATAGTCATAATCAATTCTGATATTTGGAAACCAGGGAATCTGTGGAATTTTACTTGAATTCCTCTAGCACTACAGCGGATATAATTTAGCTGTCTTGTCTGTTTTTAGGGTTCCAGACTGAATGATCAGAGGTGTGCCGCTCCACCATCTACAACTAAGGCGTCAACTGTTCCAGATGAGGATTTTTTCAGTCTCATCCTGCGTTCCCAATCCAACAGGATGGAGGAGCAGCGGGTTCCACCTCCCCCTGGCATAAACCAATCCAAACCAGGCTGAGAATATGGAGCAAGTTTTCTTTCCCATAATATCAAATGAAGTAACCAAGCACGCTTTAAAAAAATAATAATAATAATTTGGGAACCCTGCAGGGATTTCTGCCTTTTTTTTTTTGGACTGTCCTGATTAATTTCCCGTGGCGTCGGCAAGAGTACAAAGCAATGCTGCAAACAGCCAGGCTCTCAAAACTGGCATCGTGATTTCCAAGACACATGAACTTCATTTTTGAAAGTTCACACTACTTTTTTTTTTTTTTGTGTGTGTGAGATGTCACTGGTTGGCTGCTTTTATCAGAGACCTCTCTGCCAGTGATGTCTGCTTACTCTGGAAGTTTGCATAAAGTCAGTCCTATAAACTAAGGGTTGTAGTGATCAGTGTTGGCTGGATTATGTATCACAAACTCATAAGCAAAAAAAAAAAAGGATTTTGACTTTAGGAAGCTGGACATGACATTGTGTGAACGAAAAATACTGCGTTTAAGCAGAATGGAAAAGGGTGTCTGGTCTGTTTACAACTTCATTAAGTGCAAGAATGGAACATCTTTGTTTGAATTGATCTCTGACCTCTCCAGCAGTAATTTATCACAGCTCAACTCTTCTCTGGGGAAATAATCCACTGCTACAGCGCTGACTGTGGAGCCATATACAATATCTGCTTGCGGATGTTGCTTTTAAAGACACAAAAGATTGACAATTTTACTGCGTTGATGGATGTATGGGTTGTCTTATTAGCATGAAATGAAATGGGATTTTTTTTTCTGCATTGTAACAAGATTTTACAGAGGATTAACTAGTGTGAAGGGTAAAACAATATAATAGCTTTTATACTAATACCTTCTCCTATCTATGGAGAAATAAAATCATTTTATTTGCATTTCAGCTTATTTATTGAATCTTGATTTATTTTACAGAATTTGCAACATTGGGGTTTTTCCAAGTCACATGCATGGTAAAAACACTTCTGTACCACAACATTTTTCATATACAGTAATAATATAAGGTTATGTAGTAATAATATAAAATTAATACAAGTGCATCATAGTGAGACCAGACACTGTCTCACACCTCACTTCTGACCTTTAACCACCTGGGTCCATGGGTCTTTTCAGCACATAAAATAAAGCTCCTTCACCCAAGCAAACTTGGGGCCTACTGTTTTGATTTTTTTTAATATTGCAGCTGAATTTAACAGGATAAAGTGCACATTAATTATTGGGCTGTTTATAATTTAATGCATTTCCACACTGAAATCATGTTATGCCTCTGAAGTCTGCCTGTCTTGATCTTGATGCTTCCTGCATCTGAAATGAGAGGAAAAAAGTTTCAGTTTAGCTTCTGTTAGAAAAGTTACTAAAAGATATATCTAAGGTAAGCCCTGTAACATCACCTAGGGAACAAAGAACCGCTGTAGTGTAGAAGTCTGGATTTACCTGTTGATGAAGCAGGTAAGGAAGCAGCTGTTGTTCTTGTCAAGCCTGTACGCCCCAGATTTTGGCAGATCTTTACACTGTGACAGGAATTTTTGCAGCTCTGATGTTGGGGTTCCACTCTGCTGCTGTTGCTAAATGATGCAAGTCAGAGCGTGATAGTTTTAGACATATCAACTATCAAGTCTTTCATAGAAACCACCTTCAAGCACAAAGCATCTTTTGCTGCACATAAAACTTTCCTCTGCAGCATTCAAATCAGAATACACATAAAGTAATCAAGGCTGGGAGTAAAATGACAGTACCTTGATAGTGTCATAGGTGTCAGTGATGAGTGTGATGAAAAGACTGAGGATCATGTAGATAAAGAGCAACACAAAGGTATAGAGGTAGATCCTGCTGAAAATCCACACCAGGCTGTTCTTCTGCTTCATGTTCTTAAAAGTGGGAAACATGTCGTCTCCGTTGATCAGTGAGAACAGACACTCTGACACGGTGTTCAACGTCCGGAACTGCAGAAACATTTACAGAGCACCAGGTTAATCTCAATCTTTTTTTTCGCTGCATTAAACGAAAGAATGTATATTCAGGTTTGGCTTCAAGTAACTGAAGCAGGCTTCCTTTACCTTCTCATGGTACGGGCCTAGGACAATCCAGCCACAAAAACAGTAACTCAGGTAGATTATTCCCGCGCAGCAGATGAAACGGATAACATTTGGGAATGCTGCCCTGAGTGTCAGGATGAGAATCTGGAAATGGTGTGATAATAAATCTGAAAACATGTATGCAAAAAAAAAAAAAACACTGTGTGGATTTGTTTTCTCAATTAAGTGCATTTATGAATGAGTCATTCAAATAATGCTTATACGAGATGCCAAAGACCGGTCTGTCAGTGCATCATTGAGCAAAATTTTGAGGTCCTATAACACTTCAGTCTCTCAGACACTGCCATTATGAGCAACTACAATATGAAAAGTGTTCCTTGATTATTTTAAAACACTGGCTGCATCATCTTTTTAGACCTATGAATACATTTCTGTAATTAGTTAATACTTTCTTATGACTAAAGGATTTAATACACGTTTTATGTTCTATTAAAGCACAAAAATTTCTACTACTGTGTGACAGATTTACATTATACTTGTGGAAGTATCCCATATAACGGATGGCCCCAATCCAGACAAACATGGTGCCTGTGCCCAGGAAGATGCTGCACACATCATAGCTCACGAGGACCTGGGGAAGGAAAAAAAAAGGATTCTAAAACATGACGAACTGGCTAGAATATTATTCAGTCTCACACATCAAATCATTGCTACCTTTGTTTGGATCGCTATCTTGAGAATAGAACCAATGATGGTCAGTGTGTCACTCGCAATAATCAGGATACACCAACCACTCACAAACTCCAGCTTGTCAAACAACGACAGCTCTCTGCCACTGTATTTTCTGCAGTAGATGCTGTACTCCTGTTTAAAAAGAAGAAATCCAGGTTGTTATTTCAATCACTAAAAGGAATTTGTCACTGTTGTTTTCTTTCGTGACACATTTTCCAAGTGTGCTAGACACGTTTAGAGACTGTCCTGCTTATGTAAGCAATTTTTAAAAAAGCATATAAAGACAAATCAGGAAGGAATAAGGACAACCGCAATTATGGAGATCAGATAGTATTAGAACAAGATATTAATGTGCCGTAGATGTAAAAAGGAAAAATTGGTCACCAAAAGTCAGTATCCCATCAAATGTTTTCCCTTTGGTTCTAAGTCCCCGTACTGAATAATGGTCAGAAAAGTGTTTATGCAGACTGTTATCAAGTTAAAGTCAAGCTGACCTTTGGCTATAATAAAATTTCATAACAATCACTTTCTAAAAGTCAAGCTCAGCTGTAACCTCAGAAGATCAGCTGAGCTCAGTGCCAGCCCACATTAACTGATGTAGTACCCTTCTATCTAATATAGAGCCTGCGTGTTAAGTTGCTTTAGCCTGCCCACAGCTGTTGCACATCTGCAACCTGCTTTACAACCCACTTCTACCCTCGCTCCCCCTTTCATGCTGCATCTGATGTCAGCAGTAGGCTGAAGTCTAGAAAAAAATGTTTGAAATGGCACTTCTCCTGCAGCTCTCCCCTCTGCGTTCTAAGCCCCTCCCACCAGTTGAGCGCAGGCAGAAGCAAATACCTTGTAAAAAATAAGTCTGATTTGACTTCAAAAAAGGATTAAAATCCCACTCACTTAGACAGATCCTCTGCTTAACCCGCCCAACTGCTTAAGCTGCTATATCTTAACTTCCTCAATGGACTTTTAGGACCCTAATCTGCTCTGTGATTGGCCATCATTTCCCTCAATTGCCCTTCGGGGATGAATAAAGTTTGTCTGATTCTGATTCTGATCATGACATAGTTTAAATTAAAAACAAAACAAAACAGAGGACAGTAGGAGTGAAGGGTGAGAGTGTCATTCCCTCCACCTGAATTACAATATGCTGACAGATTAAGTTTTTGGTTTTTTGGTCCAGTGACACCAAGAACCTGTCGCCCATCCCAGCTAGATTAGATGACAGATTGAAGAAATAACTGGGATCATGAACGAGTTTAAAAATGCTCTAACTTCTATCCTTCATTTTTGACATAAAAGGCTTCCCTCCGCAATGAACTCAAATGTATCAGTCACAGCCTGACTCGGGTCTGAGCAAAAGAAACTTTCTTTTCCTCACAAGCTGCAGCTGAATCCCAGTGATCACTGAGCGCGTGCACAGGATGAAGGAGAAGATGCACGTTATGATGATGAGGCAGTCAAACAGCACAGTCAGGTAAATGCCTCTGCCATCTGAAGGATGAGAAGAATTAATTAATGAAGGGAAAAAAAATCAGAAAAACTCCAAACTAATAGTTTGTACGCACTAGAATGTGCTCGGCAAACTTACTGGCTCCAGATACCTTCCAGTCCCTGCATTCATTGATGTGTACATCGTTTTCCAGGTCAACCGTTATCCTGCCACTGTGAACTTGGTTGTTGAAAATGACCTGCATATACAGCCATAGTTCAAGGAGAGGAAAGCGTAAGCACTCCAGCCTTAAAGCCGGATTCGATAGCTAAACATTCACCTGCTGGGCCTTAAAGATAACATTCACAATGTATACAGCAGCTGCGCTGTGCACACACATAGCCTATTAAACTGCTCTGATTTGTCTCCTCAAATTAGCTTCAGCAATAAAGACAGCGTTCACAGTGAGGCTTTTCAGTTTCCTTCACTGACATGTAAACTCCTCTCTGTGCTGTTTAGGCAGTCATGAGTAATAACTGTCACAGTTAAGGCAGCAATGATGTGATCAGATGTGTCGTATCACTGCTTGTAAAAAGTCAGAGTCTGATGTGATCCACTTGTGTTCGCTGAGCCGTGAAGACAAGTCAAATGACGTACGGTAAGAGTGAAGTCGTAGCAGTCTGGCAGCTCTTGATGTCTCACTGTCTGCAGATTGATTGCTTTGAGAACAAATTTTATCTTGACAGATATTAACCTGGAAGACAGAGCGTGTACGTGAGCTGACAGGAGGGTTTTTAATGCATATACAGCGTGTGCAAGGGAGCAAAGTCAAAGAAAACATGTGAACGTTGTTTACGCACCTTATAAAATCCAATTTTAAATGGGGAAGTGCTTCATGTAGCGGCTGGGGATATGCCGGATAAACTTCGAGGCACTCTATTGGAGACGGGTGACAACAAAGACAGCAATTTATAAAATAAGCACATTAAACCTAATAATTAGAGAAGACTTTCTGTATGAAATCCCAGTGTCTATAAGTTAAACAAGTTAAATATGTTTTCTTTTTTTTTATGTTGTTCAAAGCAGCCACTGTTTACTTGATTCATGAGTTTGTGCCCTGGAGCTTTCCCAACAGTGCTGAAGGAGTTCCCAAAAATGCTGAGCACTTTTTGGCTCCTTTTTCTTCCCTTCACGGTCCAACTCATTCCAATTCCAAACATCAGTTAGGTTTGGTATTTCTTTGAAGGCCAGAGGTATCGATGCAGCACTCACTGATGCCACCAGTCGCTCAAACACTCATTACAGAGCCGAGAGGTGTGCTTTTACTAATGAAAAACAACTGATGCGCCCACTGTACTCTGTAGCAGGGAGATACTGCAGGAGGCTGCGGTAGTCATGCTGTTTAAGGTGTCACCTTGAAAACAAAATAAACCAACAGCTCCTTCACAAATTGTCCTCCATACTGGTGAGACCAAATTATAACAGCCATTTCAAACGGCCTAACACCCATTTACTGTGCTTCTTGGACAAAGCACTTCTCCTATTCCTATTAGTCTTTCTCAGTGGTTCCTTTGCAGCAATTGGACCATGAAGTTGATGCTTAGATGAACCCTGCGCAGCATTGATGGTTCTAATCTGTGGTGCTGTTAAGTGATTAGATGAGTTTAGCAACCTTCGGCCTTGTAATTCAAATGGAAATCAGTGTATTTCAACTATACTATTATTAATCTCGCCTGTAAGTAATAATCATGCTTACTTGTATCCACATGAGGATCAATTTCAAAGGTCTCATTTGAAGGGTAGATGTTCCCGCTCCTGTAGGTCTCCTGACACAGTAACAGCGGGGTGTACAGATTGTCCTTTGTCTCATATTCATGATTGCCGACTGTGATGTTGTGCAGATGTCCATACTGGAAATAAATAATTGGAAATGCTTACAGTCAGGTCTGACATTTGGCCAGTATTTGGATGAGCGCTACAGTAGCCACAGCAGATTATTCAACCTAGATTTTTTTAAACACATTTATTATATCAGTCATAATCAACAAAACTAAAAAACTGATTCAGGTGACATGACCAAAGTGCAGTCTCGTGACAAACTGAAGCCTGTCAGGCTTTCAGCATTACAAGCATACAAAGTTGTAAAATTCCAACAATAATTGAAGGTAACTAAATGCAACAAATGTAAGTAACTACATGCAAAGCTGTGAGCTGTGAAAGGACCAAAAAACCAAAACCAAAAACACCATTTCACACCTTCTTAGAGTTTCGTCTTAGAAGATTTCCTTACCTGTTGAATGACGTATTCAATGCGATCATAAACATCTGCCTGTGTGTAAACAGTGTACGTTTCCATGCCACCCTCTGCGTAATTTTTCAAAAACAGGTATCTGAACGTCATCAGATTTTCCTCCTTGAATGTGACAACCATCTGGTTGCTCAGCCCAAATAAAACCAGCTGCAGCAGGGTAAAAAAAGAGCATCTTACAATGACCGCAGATGACAATAAAACAAGTTGACCTTAATTGTTTAGGGCATGTTTGAGATTACGGTGTACCTGGATGGTAATAATGGCGATTTTGATGATCTGCAGTATGAGTTTCCATGGTTTACGTCCACGAGCGTGGTATTTCTCACAGGGGTTCATGAAGTAGTATTTGATCTTCCTCCTGAGCTGCTCCACTTTTTCCACATCTTCCAGACACTGAGGCTGGTCGTGCTCCCAGGAAGGGGGGTCACGTGCCTCATGCACATAATACAAGTCACTGGACTCCTCCATATCTAAAATTATTAATACAGCGAGTAAAATAAATATTGAACACGTCCCCAATTTTCAAAGTAAATATATTTCTAAAGGTGCCATTGATATGAATTTTCACCAGATGTCGGTCACAAACCGTCCAATCCACACGTGCAAAGAATTCAAACCATAGATTAAACTTTATTAATCTCTTTGGGAGGGTTCCATCAGGGAAATTAAAGTTCCAGTAGTACTTTTACATTATAGGTAAACAAGCAGAATTACAGTCAGAAATATCCAAGCAAATGAATAAACAGATAAATAACAAACAAAGATACAACAAAGGCAAAGAAGATATAAAATGTCTGATAGATGATGCGGTCTTGCACCTGGATATTGCCCATTGTCCCGTACTGCTTTATGCTACCTTGTGATTGTGGTCAGGCTCAGGCTGCTGCCTCTTCCCCCCTCTGGCCCACTTGCAATTATCACAAGAGTTGTCCAAGAGCCAAGGACCACCTGTGGAGAGCTACAGAAAGATCTGACATCAGCAGGTACAATCGTTTCAAAGAAAACAATACGTAACGCACTCAACCGTAATGCGCACTCACCATGCAAGACGCCACTGCTGAAGAAAAAGCATGTTGAAGCGTGTTTGAGTTTGCTGAGCAACATTTAGACAACCCTGTGAAATACTGGGAGAATATAGTCTGGTCATCTGAGACCAAATTGAACTCTTTGGATGCCACAACACACACCATGTTTGGTGGTCAAAAGGCCCTGCATATCACCCCCAAAACACAATATCAGCAGTGAGATCTGGAGGTGGAAGAATCACTGTGCGGGGCTGGCACTGGCACGCTTCGTCTAATTGAAGGACGAAAGGAAAAATGTCATGAGACATTCTTGATTTTAAAAAATTGCTGCCATCTACCAGGATGATGAAGATGAAATGAGGGTGGACATTTCAGCAAGACGTTGATCCCAAATACAGCCAAGAAAATAAAGCTGCTAGAACAGCCAGCCGATCACCTTGTCATGCTTGAGGTGTGGGTGTGGTGTTCTTTTTGTTTCTCTTTGCAGACTGGGTGGCTGGGTCTCCTCCCCCTGTAAGGCAGAGCTGGAGGTTGTCCCTTCAGTGACCTATACACCTGGTGCCCATCAGCATTTCCAGCCGTATATAAGGGCCGGCACCAACCTCCAGTCTCTGCCAGAGTGTTAGCACAGTTTTGTGTTCCTAGCCTGCCTGCCTGCCCTCCCTGGACCTCCCGGGACCTCCCCGGATCTCCCTGGACCCCTCCTGGAGAGAAACCACCTGTGTCCACATCATTCCACTCGGAGCCACTCTTAATTTCCATGAAAGTAAGAAGTACCGGTCACCCGCTCCTTTCTGTATCTATCAGTGCCAGGAACCTTCACGCCCCCTTCACTAAACTCCTGTCTTTCTCCATATAGTGTCCCCATCCTATGGACACTCCTTTTCCAGGCCCCCACCTGCGTGTGCTGCAGTAGAGCCGGCTGCCTTAAAGACCTCATGTGAAACTGTTTACATCTTATGGCTCTTGT
>VUQK01012846.1:0-11152 GCA_015106715.1 Bujurquina vittata | reverse complement strand
TTTTTTCTTTTTTTTTTTTTTTTTTTTTTTTTTTTTTTTTGCCTTTTTGTGACCAAAGAAAGCCTTTTGTTTTCTTTATTGTTTTACTTTCCAATTCGAGTTGTCTGATATTTTTTGTCTTTATCCTGTGGTAGAGCAATGAAACACACAAAGAAAACAGAGCACCACTATCCCCTTAACACACCAAACATAATAACACAAAAACCTCCAGAAGGTAAAGAACACTTTACCTACAAAACACTGGTACTGCTCTCTGAGTAGGTGCTTGGACTGACAGACTATATTTCACATTGCACTGCCTCTCACAACTAAAGTTTCACAGATAATCCTTTGTGAAAAAAAAATCTCTCACTCACTGTACTAGCCTCTGCTTTTTTTGATTTAGATGATCACGATGTCACAAACAGAAAAACCAGACTGTACTGACACAGAATTTAACTGCTGCTGTTGTGTTTCGTGTAGACTATGTGTAATCTGTCTTTGGGAATTATATCTTATATTTAATCTCAACATTACTGACATCTGTAGCCTAGGAATTAATAATCACTCATGTGACGTTAACAGGCATGACTAATCAACATCTGTCAGTTTGATCCCAGCTTTTACTGCTTTGTCGTCGTGTGGATTGTCTTTCTGCCTTTCTTTACCTCCAGTGTGTGTCTTTCATTCTTTATTATCATGTTTTACCTAAAATTGTTGACCTTGACTTACACTGTATGGAGGGGGTGAATGCGTGTGTGAGTAAGGCTTGACTGTAGATGCTTTATGTTTAGTTGAGTTTGGTGATTTTAAGTTGTTTGCAGATGTCTTATTCAAGTTTCTGTTTGGGTTCATTTTACTATTTAGAGAAATTATTTAGTAATTCATTCCCTCAGGATTTGTTACTGGGGAATGGAATAATCACAGACATTTTTCTCATATTGCGTATGTGGTAAGATGACAAAACACTCACTGTTTTATTTATGTAAAGCTTGATTTGTTTATCTTTCGAATTGGATTGTTGACGTACACGCAGGCAGTTCTGTGATTTATGTTTGTGAGTGAATGATTCTGTGTGTGTAGTTAGTGTGTGGCAGTTTCTGTCAGCAAAGAAAAGAAATATTTATTTTCCACAAATTGCTTTTGCACTCCTGAATGTCACAAGGGGACACCTCCATGCTTTCTGTGCACTGCGTATGAGGTACAGTATATATTAGCCAGAGGGATAGTCCCATTGTGGAGGGACAGTTGATGAATACAAGATAATGATACACCAGACACATCTGTAAGGAAGCGGTTTGAGAGCTTAAATATATGATTATCCACAGCTCGGAGCATCGCTACTGTTTGTATTTACAACATGCAATGTATTTATTTCACTATCACTGATTATTATGTGATTTAGGAAAAAAACATGTAAAATGCAAATTAGTGGAGATTCACTGTGACAGATATGCTTATAATTTCAAAAATCAGCATCCCTTCTCTGTGACGATGACAGTTATATACATATACAATGCATATATAAATAAATATCTCTAAAGGCATGTATTACTGTATCAAAACTCAAAAGTACAGAAAATAAAATGGCTGCAGTGTATCTATAGCTGAGAATAAAAATCTACCAGTGTGCAGTGTTGCATGTGGTTACGTCTTTTGAAATTGTAGAAGACCATTTTGACATGCCACTGCTGTAGCATGGGCATAATGTTGATGGCTGCATCTCAGAGGACGTCTTGCATAACCCAGTTCACAACTTACTGGAACTGAGAATGATCAAGTCCATCTGTGCTTTCTCTAGAAGCTCCCTTATTTACAAGATGTAACCACAGTGGGTGGCTCTGCATGTTTGATTTAACAGTTTTTACACCGGATGCTCTTCCTGACTCAGCTGCTAAAGGATTTATGACTCTTCCCAGAAATAAACCAGGAATGTATTGTTTGTTAGGTAAAAGTGTAAACCACTACACTTTAAAAAGGATCGTTTTTATACTTAATGCATTCAGTGCCTTCATTGTTGTAATATACAGTTCTAGTCAAAAGTTTGGACACCTTCTCATTCAGTATTTTTTTTCCTACATTGTAAATTAATGGTCATCGTGACTAAAAAGAAACACGAGGAATCATGTAGTAAACGTAAAAGTGTTAAACAAACCAAAATATGTTTTAGACTTTAGACTCTACAAAGTAGGCACCTTTTGCTTTGATTGCAGCTTTGCACTCTTCTCTCAATCAGCTTCATGAGGTAATCATCTGAAATGGTTTTCCAGCAGTCTTGAATGAGTTCACAGAGGTGCTGGGCACTTGGTGGCTGCTTTGCCTTCATTCTGTGAAACTGAATTCATCCCAAACCATCTCAGGTGGGTTTAGCTCAGATGATTGTGGAGGCCAAGTCATCTGGCAACACTCCATCACCCTCTTTATTGGTTAAAAAGCCCTCACATATCCTGGAGGTGTGTTTGGGGTCATTGGCTTGCTGGAAAAGAAATGATGGTCCCATTAAACACAAACCAGATGGGATGGCATGTCACTGCAGAATGCTGTGGTAGCCATGCTGGTTAAGTGTGCCTTGGGTTTTGAATAAATCACCAACAGGGTCACCAGCAAAGCACCCCCATACCATCACACTTCCTCCTTCATACTTCACGGTGGGAACTACACATGTAGGAATCATCCACTCACCTTTTCTGTGTCTTACAAAGACATGGTGTTTGGAGCCAAAAATCTCAAATTTGGACTCATCAGACCAAAGGACAGATTTTCACTGGTCTAATGTCCATTTCTTGTGCTCCTTGGCCCAAGCCATTCCCTTCGTCTTGTTGTTCTTCCTTAGAAGTGGCTTCTTTGCAGCAATTGAACCATAAAGTCCAGATTCACACAGTCTTCTCTGAGCAGTTGAGATGTGTGTGCTACTTGAACTCTGTGAAGCGTTTAGGTGGGTCTTAGCAGGGGTGCTGTTAACTTGTGGTTAACTTGTGGTTTCTGAGGCTGGTAACTCTGGTAACGATGGACTCTCGCTTTTCTTTAATTGAGTAGTTCTTGCCATAATATGGATTAGAACATTACTCAAATAGGGCCAGTTTTATCACGTTTGATGGTCTTTGCAACTGCACATGAGGAGACTTTCAAAGTTATTGAAATTTCTAGACATTAAAACATGGTCCGGATTTTTCGTGGCCCTAAACTGTTGCTTGTGCTGCCAAACCTCCCACATCGCAACCATCAGATCACACATTACTAATAAGTGATCAAACACAAGACAAACTCATGAGAAAACCATCCCAAAATAACACAAATTAAATTAAAACACCTTTTAGCTGATTTATTTATCTCTTAAACATGTTAAGCCATCCATTGCCATGCTGGCAACAGTTACACACCAGATAAGGAGTGGTGCATTGCATTGACATCATACGTTTTGTCAAAAGAAATGTTTATCATATTTTCCCCTTTAAAAAGAAGAGACAAACCAATTGAAAAGAGCAAACGGCAGGGATGACGAAGACACTGCCATTGTCCTGCAGTGGTAAGACCACCGGCCAGCAGAAGCACTGATCGTCAAGGAAGACATCCCAACATTTATTACAGTGCGTTGTACTTTCTCTCCTTCACTTTCCTGATACCATCCTCTTGCCTTGGTGCAACAATTTTTCACTTCAGTGCTTCCAGACCTAACAGTCCAACCATCAGTTTAAGACTTGACCTGACAGAAGGTGAACCTTGTAGCTCCATCTTCGTCATCTGCACCACCTCTACGCAATTGGCAAAGTAACACACTGGTATGACAAGAATAAAATGACAACAGAAACCCTACATACAGTTATACAATACAAGTACAAACATTATGAAAAATGAGCTCTTTTTCTTCTCCTTTTTTGTACAAAATGTAAAGTGGTGCTTCGGCAACCGGGAGTTTATTTTCGTCCTCTTAGATATGAGATTCTGATATTTGGATGTTAACAATAACAGTGTTACTGTTTTCTTCAAACAGTTCCGTGATGCTGGAGGACATTAGAAACATTTGGACGGGACTGATGCACAACATTAACAAATACAAACAAACAAGTCAGTGACTGACAAATCAAACAGAAGATATAATAGTTTCATATGATCTTACGCACAATAACACCCCCCTCCCCGCCCACCATGCACTACACAATAGTCTTGAATTTTCATATATTACATATATGCTACATTCTCTTATTTCTTATTTCACTTATATAAAGGCAAACATATCTCAACGCAAAGTGTAAGCTGCTCTGCTTTTCTTTACATTTAAATTAGTACTATAGATTGAAATCTGACAATTTAAACAGTATGACTTAGCTCATAGCAAACATAAATGTAGCTCATAAACTGGATTTTACGTAAACTCTTAAGTCCTCTGATAGCAAGAATAGCAATTTTCAATATTTGTTTTTGTTTTGTTTTCTGTTTTTTTAAACCAACAATCACAATGTATATACATCACCAGAACTAAAGCAAGCTCAGTTTTTAACATTCTGATCTTCCAAATGATTTTTGAATTGCACACACATAAATACACGTTAAAAATACATAACTATTTTTTGGGAGAGGTTACAGTTGTAGATCTTTAAACATCTCTATTTTATATTTAAAATGCATACCAAAACATCTTAAAAAACAAACAAAAAAAACGTTCTCAATATGCTTGTTTCATAATGTCCAAGTACGGTGTGCAGCCACCCGGTGGTGGTATCGAATGATGTCCATTAATCAAATGCCATAACAATAAAATGTAATAATACTTGTGTCCTGTGCGATGTCACATCCTTATAGAAGGGTCAAAGGTCAGAGAGCAGTCACGAATTGGCTAGTTGATTGCTCTGCTAGATTTGCTGATGGGATTTTTTTTTCTTTTCTTTTTTTTGTGACCACATGTTGATGCTCCATTAACTGCAAAGACAGAGAAAGAGAACAACCATGTGAAACTCTACTGGAAGTGTACGAAGAGCATTAAAGGGATCTTTGATGGGCGATATTAGGGCATGTAGTAGCATGAAAAATACAGGTCTGATAAGCAACAGGAAAAGCACTGGCACAGTACTGACGTGCAAACAGCTCTGAGGTATTAATTACTGTTAATGACAACAAATCACAGGACATGGGTGCGTTAAAATATGAAGTCAATATTTCTCCATAACTTTTTTAAGGCAAACAGATTATACAGAATATAAATCATGCAATGCCATCAAATACTTCCCAGGCTCTCATTTCAAAACAAATCAGCAGGTGGCTTTTTTCCACGTTCAAAGAAGGTCTGCATGGAATGCTTGATGTTATATTTTAGCAGATTATAATTCTGTGGCTGTATTATCTATTATATTACCCTATTACGTTGTCTTTATTTTGCTGTTAAGTATCTTCCTAAATAGAAAGGGGGGGTCACTTTTTGACCAACTGTAAACTTTATTTTTCCTAATCTGAACTTGAGCAACAGTTTTCCATCTTTCTGAAGGTATTTCAAAAAAAAATTCTTTGAACATTGGCTGCTTTTCCACTCATTTTCAGTCCAGTCCATGTACCCATTTACAAAGGAATGTTTTTTTTTTATTATTATTATTCACTTAACACTGACCTGTCAAGCAGATAAAGGGACCTAATTAGCAAAGAACCAATTTTAAATTGTTATACGTTGTTACTAGGAGCCTGTCATAAAAAACACACAATTTGTTCACTTTATTTAGCTGAATCTACCAAAAATGCCAAAGCTAACACAGTTTGACAGGCACAAAATAGTATTTTTTTTCCAACAAGGTGATTCTTGGCATATCTTGGCATGGGGTGCAATGTGTCCTTAGAAAGAATCTGAGGAAGCTGGACAAGTGGAGGACAAAAGAAGAAGTGGCAGGAAATGTTGCTTCCCAATATGTATGCCAGTACGTACAGAGGACGTCAACAGAGAGGCGGCTACAGTCATCTGTAAAATATGATGGCGGCTCTGTCATAGTCTGCATTTCCACCAGTGGTGTTGGGGATCTTGTCAGAATTGATGGAATGGAATGAACATAGAAAAGTATGATCAGTTTAATCCAGAGTACCATCTGGTGAGCATCTGTTTGGCAATGGCTTCATTTTATCAGCGTGAGAATGATCAGAGCCTGGATCTCAATATTACTGAAGCAGTGTGGGAGAATCTAGAAGAGCACAAAAGGCAGCCAACTTCCAAAGAAGAGCTCTGAATGTCCTCCAAGAAGCAAACTCGGATTTTGACTTATGTGCTGTATTTCCATGTATGTTTGCACATGTCAATAATCCCAATGTGAAACCAGTCTTTTGCACAGTACTGTGGCTAGTCAGTTGACTAGAAAGTATTTGGGTAGTAAACGTGATCCTTTTGCAATTGTAAACTGCATTATTCACTGTGATAGAGTGGGAACCCTGGGAACTTGAGGTGGCAACACAAAATGTCAGTTCAGTTTTGGTTAGATTAAAATTCCTTCATATTGTAATACAGAAATTCTCTGCCCTCTCGGGAGTGAAGTGGTAGGTGGTATTTTTTTACGTTTACCTGAGTGGGAGAAAGGACACTGTGGGGATATGCAAGAGCAACAACGCCAAGATCGGTGGAATTATTTTGACTCCAACAATAATAGGATGACAGAATCCGTAAAGCTCACATTTCATCCAACAGCTCAGCTTGTTTACTTCTCTTTTTCTCAAAAAGCAGAAGAACTATATATATATGAAGAATCCTTTGTGCTTAAAATACTAATAAACTAAAATAACTTAGTTTTCATATTCTGCTTAATAATTCCATGCCCGCTGCTTCTGTTGTAATACTATATAAGTAGTACAGCACATATAAAGCAGCTTTCTGTATAATAATGTACTACAGCTTGATCAATATATGAAAAAGCTGATTAAGTGGAGCTCAAACGTCATCCCTTAATTTTTAAGAGTGGAAGAGTATGTATGGCTGCAATGAGCCAACATACTGCAAAAAATGCAGACATTAAGGATAATTCTATAAATGTTGGTGGCTGTATTCGTTCATATAATTTCTAACAACTTCATTTGAACTAATACTGGAAAACAGTAAAAATTTAAAAAAACAAATTCAATATCTTATAACTGAGCTCAGCTTTGCTGTTGGTTAAGTACAGCAAGTGTGCCCTCTAGTGATTAGCTGCAACAACCAACAGTGTCAACAACAGTGCACTGACCACACTATGGAGCCCACCTGTGTTACTGTAGGTGGTACTAAAATGAATCAGTAAAAACAAAAACCTGAAACACATTTTCTGCTTTGCATTTCTCACGGTCTCTTACTGGGAGGGGATGCTAGGCGAGCCAGAGCGATGAAAGTGAATGTTCTGCCACTTTCCATCACGACGGTGCCACACACGGGTCTCCTCAGACTGCATGGTGCGAGGCATGCCGCTGCCGTCCATGTATTGGGTCAGCCGAATATAGGCAATACATGCTGCATTTTCTCCAATAAGGTGTACATGTGGGTTCAAGAGGATGGTGTGAACTGGCTTATTCCCTTTGGACAGTGCTGCAAATGAGACAGAGAGAGAGAGAGACAGAGAGAGAGACGGAGACAGAGAGAGGGAGGGGGGGGAGCAATTGCCACATAAGTGAATATTATGGGTAATATATCCCCAGCTTCCTCTTTTTTCTGTTAATATCACACAGCGATACAGCTGCATCAGAAACAAAATGCTGATTCTTCCTCGGAGTACTAACTGATATGAAATCACAGCAACTGAAGTCTCCATATGTTGATGCTGGGTAGTGGACAAGCACAGGGTTGCCAAGTGATTGAGGTTTCTGGGGCATATCTGGTTTATCTGAACTATTTTTACCCAGACTGAGAACATTCTGCCATTTATAGCAGTCATTATTCACAAGTGATTTTTTGCTCCAAGGTTAGTCTGTGCCCTTGTAGTTTAGCAGCAAACACTAACTGTAAACTGAAGTAAACATTGGTATAGAACAAACAATTCAGCCTAAATCCAACAATGTCACACTGATATTGTCTTCCATCAACAATCTGAATTCCTCCTTTGTGACAGAGACTCGAATTATTTTCAATTACATTAGTTAGAATTCTTTGTTATTTAAATGTTCTAAGTATATTATTCCTCTCTGTGCATCATGTCATCCATTGTTGCCATGGCTCTGGTTGCATGCACACATTATCATTTTGAAGATCTTTTGCCAACTATTCAATATGGTTGGGTGTTTACATGCACAGGTATGCTTTCTATTGTGAATGTTCAAAAGAAGATTAATATGTCATACATTCATCTTTCGCAAGATCTATTTTGATTTTGATTTCTTCTGTTTGATCAGCTGTGAACGTCTATCATCAGTTCAGAGCGGTTATTTAGTTTGCAGTCTTAATACTTTGGAATTTGTATTAAAACAATCTAGAGGACAAGCTCAAACTAGATGATGCCTTTATTTTTGCCAAAGGCACCAGTTTACATTCCCATGAAAGTTTATGGAGGAAGAACACAGAAACTGTTGACATGCTCCAACATTTCTTCTACTCAGTTTATGAAAAGGTTTATCCCTCTCCCACCATTCCTCAGTAACAGGCCGAAATTTCAGTGCACTTTTGTGCAACACATAAAAGGTCTCCCCACTGAAAATAAACAGTGATTTGAGACAAACAACTGCTGCATTAATTCAGTCAGTACATCATACCAATGTAAGCAAACACGTTCATACAAAATCTCTCTGTTTAAAGACTGTTACCTAAACAATACAACCCATATATATATATCTCTAGTGCCAAATTCTCTTTTTCAGAGGTTAATTTGACGGCGGCCAGCTGCTTCTAACAGCTGGTACATCATAATTACCAGCTGTAACAATGATCTTGAACCCACCATTCTCAAAATAAAAGCGGTGAAAGTCATGTCCTTCCACAAGGTTCCCCAGGGCCTCAGGCTCAAAGGAAGTCAAACCAGGATCACAAATCTTCCTGTTCCACCAAAAACAGAATGTAGCATCAGCAAAGAAAACAAGCAAATAATTATACCAAATCATATATTAGTTCATGATGTTACAGGGAAAACGTGAACAGCAGGAAACTTACGCATAGGCCTCAAAGTCGCCATTGTTGATAGATTCAATCAACTGCTCAGTAACTTTGATAATTTCCTGTTTTCGAGCTACAACATGAAATCACAGAACATCGTCAGCTAAACTGAGGTAATAAATGTGTTGGTACTTGATTTCAAGCAAATGTTCAGAGTGCAGATAAAAATCAGCTTTAGATGGGTTCTACTCTATAGCTTTGCAGGATTTCAAGGGTATTAGAAATGGAAGGCGCTCAAGAAAGGCTTTCACAATGTTTTTGATTTTTCACGTGTGAGTCCAAAAAGCTGGAAGAAAGCCTCCCATGACTAATAGTGATATCAGGCAGGAAAATGCAGGATGACACACTTTATTTCACCCAACAAAGCTCAAAATGAATCAAGACAAAACCAATGTCAGATGCAAATATTTGCTACAAAAGCATTTTTAACTAAGTAATGTTGACAGTTACCTTTATTGTTATTGGTGCAGGCTGGGGGATATTGAAAAAATTACTCAATTTGTGAAACAACAGACATGTTAAATAATATATTTTTTTTTAAATGCGTAAAAAGTCCTTCACCTTCAGACAAAAGGAGCAAATGGGGTCATAAACAGAGGTTTCATTTTACTGGAGAAGGGATAGTCACTTAAGAGCAATTTTCTTAACCCACAGACTACTGCAAACACCCAGTGGTCTAAGAAAAGGATATGGTCTGAACATCAGGAGCATGGGATTTGAGACACTTTACGCATAAGGAACACTGCCTCACAGGGATGCCTGGGTAGGCAAAACAGGGCATCTTCCCCACTGTGGAGGGACTTACTCTGAATTGAGGAGGTGGGAGTCTGTCTTGAGTCAGACATCTGTGAGGAGCGGCTCTTAGAACTCAAGATACCGCTCACTAAGCTGCCCAGACGAAGGGCTGACATGGGGTACATGGATGAGTGAATGATTGGGTGCCCAGTGTGTATAAAGGGTGGGAGAAGTAAGAAAGATGATCATGTTTGGTGACATAGAAATTATGGGGAAAATGGATATTCTCAACAAAACACAAGGAAGGGAAGGACAAAAAAAAAGGTATAGAGTGGAAACATTTAATAATAATAAAAACATAAAATGGTGTGCTTAAAATGAGTGTTTTCCCATTTTAGTATTACCTAAGAATACATGGATGCAATTGGGGGTGGAGACAGAAAAAAAGAGAATAATCTGCATTTTGCAACAGTTAACAGGTAAATGGGAGTTGGAATAGTTAACCTGCTATTAACTGTGTAGCAAAGCAGAATGAATAAAAACATAAAAGGGAGTGAACAGTCCGACTCAACCGGTATAGAAAAGAACTAAGTTTATAAACCACACAATTTTCACTACCTTTCACATCTTCATCCTCTATGGTGGTGTTGGCACTCTCAACTGACTCCTGATAAAGAATGACAAAAAGATTATGTATACATGATGTATACATCTTACTTTTTTTTCTAATACCAATGAGTGGTAAAATAAAGAGTTTTAAAAGCTGAATGCTTTTGCAAACTGAGATTTATGAGCAAAATTGGCTTAATCTTGTTGGTAAAAGGGGGCAGCATTCATATAGGCTCTTACTGAGAAAGCCAATTATACAGGAACAGTCTTGATATTAAATGTAATGAAGTGATGTTTTTTTGTTATACCTTGTTTCCATCCACAGGGTTGTGTATCACAGTTGTCTGTGGTTCCTAAAGAAAACATATGATGGAGAACTTGAGGGAGCAAATACTTAAACAATGCAAGAAAACTGATGATAGGACAGATACCTTTGAAGAAAATGTATTTGTGTGTGTTTTCAAAAACTGAAGGTCAAGAAGATGACCTATAACTCTATCAGTGTGTCTGAAAATAAATAAAAAATTGTTTGCGTCATTTTGTCTTTTCATTCCTTATTCTTTCCTCTCTCTTTCTGCATAGTATGGTCTTTTTTGTGTTTGCTTTCTCTCAGAGACCCTTGCCAGTGCCCTCTCTTGGTAATCAGATGTCTGGGTTTTTGTAGAATTGATCCTGGTGACAAGCTCAGTCTTTCTAATCACTCACCCAGATTACATAAGATTATAACATCAGCAGGCATGTGTGTGTGTGTGT
>VUQK01012838.1:0-11841 GCA_015106715.1 Bujurquina vittata | reverse complement strand
GGGGGTGAAAGGGGACACGCCTCTTTTTCCCCCCGTTGGGTTTTGTTTGGGGGGGGCCCCCCCCCCCCCCCCCGGCACACACACACGCACGCACACTGTCAGCAGCTGCTGGAGGATATCAGTGACAGCATGCTATAGGCACATCCATTCACTTCAGTTGTGTGTGGTTCTGCGATTACAAGCATGGAGGCACCAACAGCAAACCGCAGCAGTTTGGAAGTATTTCATGTTCTTTGGATGTTTGCAAAACTTTCTTCCTGGACTCCAAACTGTGTTTGAAGTGAGCTGACGTGACTGAAAGTTCAGATGAATCGCTGCTTTGGCTTCACTCTCTTATGTTTGGTCAGAATTTATTTAAGGCAGACGCGAGAAGGATGTTGGTTTGGTGTAACACCTGTTGGGAAGCTTTTATTACACTTACAGTAACATGATATGCCTCAGCTCGAGTATTATTTCACTTCAGCTGTGGTCTTGCACATAAAGAATGAGTTTGAATGCCTTCCTCAGAGGAATACAGCTTATTTATTGAACTCTGCTACTGTCAGTACTCTGTATCAGCAGCTACCCACAGCAAAGGTATTTGAAGCCTGTTGGACGGATGTGTGCATTTTTACCAGCGTCTGGTAGCATGTAATGTGCTGTTACTGCCAAACACTGTTTGCTAATTGCCATTAAACAGTGATTAGAAGAAGCCTCTAACTGGCAGAACAGTCAGAGCTGTGAGATGTTACGCTACAACCAGAGAAACGTGAAGATAAAACAGCTACAGCAGCAACTTCATAAGAAATCAGAACAATGTGCAAACTGAGACATTTTTGTGGGCAGTCTTTGATCTTTGAATATTAGTCAAATTTCTTTCTAGTGACAGACAATTCGAGTTTGTGGTGAAATTTTCATCTTCTGCTAATCTGCACTTGAAGAGCCCTGGACTCAAATCTGCTGCCACAGGCGTCTTTGGCTCTCGTCTCAGACAAACACAAATAAAACTTAAAGCTTTCTCTTAGTTTCACTCAGCTTGTGTGTCAAACAGCATCGTACACAGCAGCTCTCTGCGGCTCCGCCTTGGTTTAATGGCCTGTGTCCGAACCTGATAAGTGTCGTGCCGCTAGTTTGCACCTTTAAGCTGACAGCATCTTCTCAGCCTCACCTCAGACGGCCCCGTTACAGGTCGGCTCTGCTCATCGTTCCTTGACTTTGGTCAGCACTCTTTGGGCCCCTTTCTGAGGCAAGAGGATCAACTTCTCATTTTGATGAGTGTCCGATCCACCGAGCAGCTCTGAAATTAGAACCTAAAGCTGTCAGAGGGTGTTTGTATTTATGTGAGAGAGAAAACATTCAAACTGCCTTTTTTTTTTTGATATGCTGCCTTTTGTAATGTTTTAAACATCATTATCATCACATTTGTGTTTGTAAATTGTGTTTTGGGCTCAGTGTGGTACCTCTGGTCTTCTTTGGTTGTGACCAGATTTTGTTGGGAAATTCAACTGATTAAAACTATAAAAGCAGCTTGCTGGTGATTCCAGTATTTCAGACTTTGAAATCTCAATTATCTATCAATCGGCTGGTAGTGATTAATAAATCAAGACTATTTACAAGCAGCAACCACAAAATGTGATAAGTGGGAGATTTTAGAGAAGGTGAAACAGAAATGTTCTTATAGGCTGCAAATACAAGGTGACCGCAGACCACCGCCCTCTCCTCATCCCTCCTGACTTTTTGCTTGTGTCCTTGTCACTGCTGGTAGCATGAAGCAGTGCCTGCAGCACATTCAAGGTTGCACAGGTGGTCCAGCTCCTCCACAATGGCGCAGGTTTGCTGCGTGTCCCAGCACAGTGTAAAGAGTGTGGAGGACATCCCAAGAGACGGAGAGCTGGTCAGGGCTGCAGAAGGGCATTAACTTTGGTTGTTTGTTTTACTGTTACTTATTCCTCTTTATGCTCTAAGAATCTGCATTATGAAAAATAATTAAACATTTAGCCATTTATTGAAATTGATTTTAACGAGCAGTTAAAAAAAAACACTGGCACCTGATAATAGTGAATCAAAACAATACAAATATAAAAACCACGGTTTTGGTAGTGACCCCGAGTCTGACCCGGTGTCATCAATAATGAGGAAAAACAGTACTCATCCATCAGCGACTGATTGGGTGTCACAGCTGAACCTCAGCAGCTGATGAAGTGAAGTTTGCCTCAGTGATTGCATTTTTTTTCCTGCTGATCTGAAGGAACAATGAGGGTGATGATTGCTTTAATTAACTTAAAGCAATTCACTCACTTGTGAATGTATATAAATGCCTTTAATTATTGACAATTGACTTTGCCATATATAAACCCATAAAGCAAACTTAATTGTCAGTGTTTGTAATTAGACACTGCGAGGAGGTTCTTAATCAAACGTGTTCATGCATTATGCTTTGAGTCAAATGGGCCTGCAGAGAATTAGTTAGATTGTGATCCCACACCATGAATACCAACCGCCACTACTGAGCTGGTTAAGATCATATTTATCTAACAGAAAGAAAAATAAATAAAAAGAGATGCACTTTAGTGAAATCTGCTCTGTTGGCATTTGAAAGAAGTGCCACCCACCTCGAGGGAGTCGGATCATTCTTTTAACCTTTATTTATACAGGTAGTCCCATTGAGACTCAGTGTCTCATTTACAAGAGAGGTCTGTTTCTAAAACCTTTATCTGCAGGCAGTGGCACACACCTCGAGGCACACGGAACCACACGTGATCCTTCCACAGTAGTATGTATATAAGGGGAATGCAGGCCTTAATGCCAGCTTAATACTTACAGTTAATTATCTTTAAAGAACTGCAGCTTGTGGCTCAAATCAAAACCAAATAAAGAAATTGAATGTGGAGCTGGTGGAGACCAGACGGTGCTGCGTCCACCAGTGAAAATGCTGTGAAGGCAAAAGATCTCCTTGATTCATAAATTAACACAAAACAAGAGCTTTGTAGCAAAAATTCATGCAACAAAATAACTTTTATCCAGTTAGTGTTTTCATGACTGTTGAAATCCAAAAGTGTGATTGAACTTGAGATTTATTCAGCCTTTAAGATTTTTGTATTAGCTGCAGGCTCTAATTAATAATTAATCATTAACAATAAAGCGGTTACATTTAAGAAGACTGAATTTAGTGTCTCTCTAGTATGAAAACCTGCAGCTTGGAGGCCACATGCAGTTGTGTGTGCGTGTGTGTGTGTGTGTGCCAAGTTTTTGGTGAAGCCTTTAATGTGTAAGCACTGCTGCCATACCTGTTGTACCTGCTCACCTGAATCTGACCTGCTCAGCACAGCAGATATGATGAAAAGGCCCGCCTGCAAAGTCATCAACTTTGTTGTTGTTTCTGTCAACTTTCAGCTGCAGCGCTCCACAGGTAGCAGTGGCAGGGATTCGATGTGTTTCGAAAAGCACTTCAGCTGGTCAGCATAAGAGACAGAACAGCACCAGGTGTGAAATACCTCGAGACTGCTGAACCTGCTAACAGGTTCCGCCATGCTCTTTTTGCACAACTGGTGCACTGCTGCTGACGCATGGTCAGGTACATGCAGAACAGCATGGAATTGGATTTAATTGATCGGCATATTTTCACAGATACTTGATCCAGCTTTTTAAGTCAGGATTGGACTGATGCCTCCCAGAACAGTAGTGACAGTCGTCAGTGTAGAAGCAAAGCTGGCAAACCTGTCGGTCACTGGGTGAGACACCCTCAGAAATCAGAGACTTGAATGATCCTTCTACAGGTTCACCTAGAGAAACCTTTTGACATTTACACCCTTTAAAGAGTCTTTCCCACCAAAGCTTCTCGCTGAATTACACCAGCTAATGAGGACAGTCGTGTCCACATTTCTCCCTCTGTGTCCTCAATCCCTCCATCTTTCCATCATCGCTCTGCATCCTGTTTCCTTTCATTTTGATATTTTTGGTCTTCCTGTGTGACACCTATCCAGGGATTTTACAGCAGGATTTATTAATGCAGACGGTCTTTTTTTCCCTGCAGTGAAAGAAGGCATGAAGACATCATCCTAGTCATCAGTCATGGCCGATAAAAGGAAACTTCAAGGTGAGATTTCTGCCCGTGTGTGTGTGTGCGTGCGTGTGTGTGTGTGTGTGTATATGTGTGTGTAAGGTCATTAGTGGTCTGATCAGGTGCCAGGTAGATGAGTGTAACCACAAATTACACTTCAGATTTCAGAGTGTGTGTCGTGTTTGATTTGCTGTTAGAAAATGTGTGTGTTGAACTCCACTCATGTGGGACCAGATAAAGGTAGATGGTGCACAGCCACTACTGAAGCGCGATCACACCCATACTGCTTTATTATTGTGCAATTTGTTTTGCGACCAGAAGCCTTTGTTTTTCCCTTCATGACATCACGCTGCTTGGTTTAAAGAGAGCTTGTAAACAGAAGTCACATGTGCTCACAAGCAGCTTGTTTGTGGAGTTGCGTAAGCGTTCATCCTGCCAGGTTAGAAATGTTTGGCTCCAAAACAAAACTGGTTTGGGTCTTTTAGCTGAAACCTGGTGGAGATTCCTGAATGCTTTGCCACTTTTTGATGTGTCAAATAAAAACATGAGGGCATCAGATGATTGATTTAAAGTGCAATTTGCTTCTTTCTGTTCCTCTTCTCTGAAGTTGGGTTGGATTCTTTTCTGGTGCCTTTTATGTGTTTGTCTGGTTAAATCGGAAAATCTAAAGGTTTCAGAATGCCTCTACACTACATCACTACATCTACACTGTTTTACAAAGTAGTCTGTCTTAGAAGTGTGTATACATTTTTCAAATTATATTTTCTAAGCATCTTTTGAGTTTGTGGAATCCAAACATGGATACTTGATGATAAGGACCAAAAACCTTCAGGCACACTGATATTGACCTTCTGAGGTGGGCCTCTGTCTCCATCGCTGTGTCTAGCGCCCCCTGCCGGCAGCCACTGGGCCAACACCTCGTCGTTGATCCACAGTATTGTTAGTGTGTAGTCATTTTCCTCATTCCCAGCTTTAAAATACAGCGGGTTTGATTCTTGTGAAGAAGTTGCTGTCATGACTCAACACGGCTCGCCTTGAATTCGGCTGAGTAGGTACTAAAAAAGCACCTGGTATGATTGGGACCAAAGCTCTAGACAAAAACAGTATTCTGGTGTGAGCCAGTCACTCCATCCATGATGGGATGAGCAGGGATACCTTTTAAAAATCCTGCACAGAAGGTTTCCAACAGTTAATTCAGCCGGTACAGCAGAAAGTTCAAAACTTACACACCTCATTGCTTTGCACAAGAAAGTGTGTATCTACCCATGATGATTATTACTTCAGCCCTCAGCTGAATGTTAGCTTGCGGCCAGGCTCTCCGTTCAGTGTGCCGACTGTGGACAGCAGCTACAAGATGGTCTCTACGTGAAACAGCTCACAACAAGGTTTATGGAATTTCCTGAATAACCGGATCATGATGTTTTTTGTCCAATGTGTTTTTGGCCCATTGAATGCTGAGTGCCATCTAGTTAGATTATATTCAAAAGATTGTAGCTGCTATCTTCAAAGCTGGGCAGCTCACATCAAACTAATTTGAGTAGATAAATCGCACTCCAAGCCAGAGGGAGAATATGCAAATGTGATTCGGGGCTGAACAGCCTTGTTTTAAGAGTTTCAAATCCTTCCTGACCTATTTTGACCTCCACCAGCAAGGGTGTTTGCTTTGTTTGGAAGCACAATAAAAAAGTTAGCAGTAAAAGATTCTTTATTATCGAAAGAAACTACAGAATTGGACATTTCAATCAAATCTTCATGAATACTTGAACTAAAATAAGTCAAGAAAATCACAAACTGATCTGGATGTAGATGTCTTTCTGGATCTGGGGCTCGGGGTGGTTTGGAGGGAATTTTCAGGATTGGTGGAGACACCGGGGTCAAAGTGCTCTGTGCGTGGCATGCAGCTGTTTTCTGTCTGTTTGTTTTCATTTCCTGTTTTGGTTTGGTGAATATGTGCCTGCCTCTTCTTGTGCACAGGCTGACATCTGTGCAAAAGTGTGCTCGTGGTACTGACATACTTTCAGAGAAACCAGAGCAGGGAGCATGTTCCAGGCCTCACACATGAAACCAGTCAGGATTTAAGGCGCTGCACTTTTGTCTTCTGCATTTGTATCCCGACAGTGTGACCACACTGAATGGAAGCGCTCACAGCTCAGGATGATACCGCCAGGAGAAGATTCTGACACTCACCGCAACAAGTCTTGTAACCTGAACTCAGACCTTTGTGTGAAGACCGAAAAAACTTGAGGCCTTTTTTCCGTCAGAGACTTTACCTTTGAGTTTTTTTCCGACCGACGCTTGTCGCCACAGGCTAAAAAACACGCTTTTTGACAGGATTCAACATCACTCATCCCATCACACGAGATTCCCGCGAGTTCTCCCGCTGAACGGCTGTCATATTAAAAACAAAAACACACACATGTATCGCCCGTAAAATATTGTCATGAGGAAGAAAAGATCAAGCGCCAGCACTGCCCCGGCACTGTCAGATTGTAATGCATTATTACAGAGGAGGTAGACTTTGATCCAAAAATAACCCCGCCGCTGCTGCAGTATCGTAGCATCAGGGCCAGACTCACGCTGGAGTTTGTTCACACAGCTACAGCAGCAGGTTTCTTGACCTCACTGCTTGCTGCTTATTTCCTCATCACTCCTTTTATCTTCATCAGCAAACACACAGTCTGGTCTGTTTAAGACATTAGAAATATAGAGATATGGAGAAAATGTACATATTTAAATATATAATGAAGATACTCCAAATGTTACCTTTATACTATGAAAATTTACAGGCCTCAAAGTACATCAGGGTGGGTCAAAACTGTGTCTAAGCTACAGCAGGGAGTATTAGAGCACAGTTATGCAGTTATTTTGACTCATAGGAAATTACAGCTACAACATGAGTCTGGTATGAAAATGCAGGTAAAAGGAGACCTTTCATATTCTTTTACATGTTTTGAGCAGCCACCTCACCCTCGAACATGTACCCAAAATACACATTTTTGAAGTTTTCTATAGTGAATTAGAGAACAGGTCAGACATCGAGGGTACCAGTGCTTGTTTCTGTTAGACATTAAATCCATGCAGTTGTTGTGCTGAAGCTTATCCCAGCTGTCGCAGGGCGAGAGGCGGGGTGCTCCTCCCCTGGGTGTAGCATGTAGCTGTGCTATTAGAACTGTGATACGCCCCATACTATGCTATGATGCTTATTGATTACAGTAAAAAAAAATCATGGTAAACTTGGAGTTAGTGTAAAACAGATTTTTAGCCTGTACTTGTGAACTTATGATTCATCAAAAATGCTGTTAAGAATAGAAGGAAGGTACTTTGAGCTGCTCCCTGGATCCGCATGTTTGACTTGCCACAGGTTTGATGCTGGATGCGTTTCCTCACGCGACCCTCCGATGTGTCCAGGCTTGGGAATGGCCAAATTTGAACCCCATTCCTATGTATTTGGTGGGCTTGTGACTGTACCAAATGGGCATCATGGAAATAGCTCCAAGAACACGTGAAACACAACAAGTTGGGAATGTGTGTTTAGGACATGTGATGGTTCCTGGAGAACTTCCTCCCTCCTTCATGTGTGCATGCATTTTAATACAGTCACCACTTTTAATCTGTCGATTTTGGTTCTGGACACCTTAATGTTCGTCTTCCTCCTGAACACCATTTTTCATCTGGCTGGTGTCACTTATACACAATTTATATATTTCCCATTTTTAAAGAGGGGGAATACACAATGGGGGCCAGAGGCTGACGGGGCCGGTGGTAGTGGATATATTGCTGTGATACTTTGTGTTAATTATCATTAGAAACGAGTCTTTAACTTAAGGCTTTAAAAACATTCAGACCTATTTATCATTTCACCTGGAGGTGGGGCTCTGCATTTATGATCCCCGACCGGGTAAACCATGAGATCTTTGAGACCGAGCGCCATAATTGGATGAGAGCATATCATGATTTTCCAGTCCAGATATTTGCACTGAGATTCCTCATGTTAAAGGGAGAAAAAATGACTAAGCGTGATGTGGTCCAGGTCAGAAATGTTAAAATTAGACTGCAAGCATTTTCCTGTTTACATTTGATAACCGGCAGCTAATCCATGTCACGGCGGAATGGAGACGTAAATCTGGGACACGGTGGCGGCGAGCCTGAATCAAGACGTGTTTGTGTCTTTCTGTCACTCCCTAATCGGTTTTGACTCCTTAAACATCAGCAGACGCCATTCACGGAGCTGCGTTTGTAAGATGTTGGGAATTAGCTCCTGTATATGTGTGCCACCACTTGCTCAGGAGCATAATGTGCCTTTTACAGTATGCATATTTCATGAGATGCCAGCCACAGCTTGTAAGTGCCCTGTTGTTATATGGTTTATTGCTTTTCTTTGCTTTACCAGTGGCCTGTTTTTAAAAAGCAGCAACTTTCCTAAGCAAAACGCCTCAAAGCTGGAAGCAGGAATATATCTGTGGCAGAAAATCTCTGGTTTTAATCCAATAACTGGTGCAGCTGCAGCCTGGATTACAGTGTCAGTGCTCATATGCTGAATAATTTGACAAACATGACACATTTCTTTTTATTATTCTGTGCTAATGACTACATCACATACATGTTTAAACACAAGTCAGTTTTCAGTGATTAATAATAAATGTTCCCACCAAATGAAAAAGAGGTCATTGTTGCTCATAGCAGAGCTCACGTTATTATTTATGTTCGTTTTGGAGGCTGACTTTTTGGTTTTACCTGTTTTTACAGCTTCTTTCTTTGTCCCATCTGTTTCACGCTCACTGTTTTCTGCTTTTTGGCTCCTGCAGGTGAAATAGATCGATGTCTGAAAAAAGTAGCGGAGGGAGTGGAGCAGTTTGAGGATATTTGGCAAAAGGTAAGAAACGATCATCATGTCATTGGGACATGATCTTTTTTTTTCTTTTTTTTTAAATTAGGGCAGGGGTGTCAAACTCAGTCACAGGACGGCCAGAATTGAAGACGCAGTCTGAGTCGTGGGCCAAACAGGATTAAAAATAATCATTTTAATCAGCAATAATTTGAATGAATTCGAATGGCCAGAAAACACATTAAATGGAACATAAAATTATAATTTTCTTCAAAAATAACATCAGGAAAAATGAGAATATTTCAAACTAATGAAAATTTGAAAATTTTTCAAGCAAAAACTGAATTTCTGCACTTCACAGTCGGAAAAACGCTGTGTAATCACGCAGTTTGTCCAAACACCTTTCCATGAACTGACAGATTTCCTCAGGGAGCTCATCTCACCTGTGTGATCAGGCACCAAATTCAGAGGCTATTTCCCCTGAATCTGCTGCTGATTTAAAGCTTTGCCTCTGATAAAGTTCTCTGTGTGTTTCGGTGTTTATGGCGCGTTCTGTCTTCAGGACTTTGCTGCAGCGTTTCCTGCTGTGTGATGCAGTGATGCTCTGTCAGCTCACCTGTGCAGGTCTCCCTCTGCATCTTCTCCCACATCCGTCCAACCAATCTTCTCTTTTCCAGCACATCACAGGCGAGGAAAAGAGACAGACGGTTTTGCTCCGATGTCAGCGATCAGGTCCTCTGCCTCCACCTGATTGGAAAATCCCTGTTTTGGGCCAATTTCTGGGGTCAGGCAGCTTAAATGTTGCTGTAAAAAGTGCTGACCGCTGTTTTTAGCCACTGATCCCTGATCAATGTGTCATTGGAAACACAGAAAATCAGTTAGCTGCACGGAAGTTGTTGCAGTGCATTGTGGGATTTGTAGTATAAGTTGGAGTGCTATTGACTTAAGCATAGGGTTTTAATATAAAATCATCTCGTGGGCCGTATAAAATTATATCACGGGCCAGATGTGGCCTGCGGGCCTTGAGTCTGACACGTGATCTACACCTTAATTAGCTACACCTTGATTAGCTACACCTTTACAAGTTTAAATCAATTTATACCCTTTGAAAAAATGAGATGCTGCCACTGTTACATCATTTCTGCGACTCAGTCGTGCACATTGTACACATACTGTATGTGGAGCCTGTTTTTATTAGTGATTTCTTATTTATGTGCACATATAAGACCTTAAAAGCTGTTACCTTCTCATTCTTTGTTCTCTCATTCTAGGAACTATCCCTTACAACACTCCTGACCTCTCCTGATGTTCAGCAGACGCTCTTTCCTGTGCATCTTCTCTACTCTGTAATTGTTTATTTTTTCCACCATGATTCATTTATCAGTTTTGTATCCGTCCACCAAGCCACCGTTTTTTCTCAGGATTTTCTTCAAGAGAAGAATAATTGGCACTCTTTCCTGCTAAAGACATTGCATGTTCAGCTTCTGGTCACGAGGACACACATTTTTTTCTTCCTGTCTTTCCTCTGAGTTTTGCCTCAAGTCACTCTCAAGAGCAGAGCAAAAATAAAGCCCACTTTGCCTCAAACGGGACCCTGTTTGGCTACCTTGGCAGTCTTACGTTTTCTACAAAATGTGGTCGACATTTTTTGTGCCTGATGAGGAGGGCCGCACTGTAGGCCCAGGCACACCAGGAGTGGCTGGAGGACCTGCACCAGGATTAGCAGGAGGACCGGCTCAGGGCGCTGGAGGTCTGGCCAGCCTGATGAGTGGACGCAGTACATTTGGTGGGAAAAAGCGGCGCAGGACGACATCAGCAGGACATGCCATGAGTGAGGCCCAAGAAGGAAAGGTGACTGGTTTTAGATTACCCTGTGGCTGCATGAACATACTCTGGAGGTTATGGAAGCAATCAATCATATTGCTGCCTTTTCAAGTGAAATCAGCCTACAGGGAACACACTGCAGAATCAGAAAATGGCTTCTAATGTTAGCAAATACATATTTTCAAGAGCTCAAATTATCTGAGAAAGTGTAAACACAAGTGTAATCCATAGGCATGTTACTAAAATTAGTATGTAACCAAAAAAAAGCCCAACAGCTGAAATTATTTTTTATTATATTATTTTGCTATAATAATAATTTTCTGCCCTTGCCATCTAATATCACGTCTCACTAACATTTATGTGACGAAAGCAGGAAGAGATGAGCGGACAAATCACACTCACTCCTATAAAGGTTGTAAAAAGGCTTCATGGGTGCCGAGGAACAGAACATTGTTGTGTCACTGTGATTTGTGGTTTAAAAAAAATCATCAGAATTAAGTGCTTTACAGAATTAACCACTGCTCTATGTTATCTATGAAATTTTATGTAACTGAGCTCCGCCAGACACTGCTGAAAGCACCATTGTGAGTCTGTGTGGTGCTGTGTGTAGGAGTGATGGGTAGGAGGCCTGTTTCTATGCTGCCATTTATTGTCTGGAATGTATGGAGGATCAACATTCCCAAAATTTACATTTCAGAAATAAACAACTTGATAAATAATCATGCAATCAAATACACTAAAAACTACAGTTAAAACATTTTGAGTTGAAATATTGAGATAAATTAATGTGACAAAACTGAAACTGATGTCTCCCTTTACCTTTATATTGAGTAAAATCACTTAAATATATTATATTTGATTTTTTTACATTTCTGTTTTGTTAGGACATTGTTAAAAAATGTATCTAATGATGTTCTTATTGAAAGCAAATAGTCCGAATATTTTCACTGTAGCACTCTTTGGATGAACATCTTTGCATTCGCATGATGACAAAGTGTCACGTGTGGCAAGCAGGGCTGGGCTCAAATGCATCAAACTAAGCTAGACTCACACAGCTTTACTGCTGGAGGCTCACAAGATACAAATAAACAACAACAAAATCTCAACCAAGGCTGGGGGGGGGGATAACTAAACAGGAACACACAGCTAGGGA
>VUQK01012837.1:5723-16132 GCA_015106715.1 Bujurquina vittata | reverse complement strand
GTTTTTTGTCCTTTCTCCCCTCAGCCCCAACCGGTTGCAGCAGATGACTGCCCCTCCCTGAGCCTGGTTCAGCTGGAGGTTTCTTCCTGTTAAAAGGGAGTTTTTCCTTCCCACCATCGCCAAGTGCTTGCTCATATGGGGGTCGTTTTGACTGTTGGGTTTTCTCTGCAGTATTGTTGGGTTTTTACCTTACAATATAGAGCGCCTTGAGGCGACTGTTTGTGTGAAATGGCGCTGTATAAATAAAATTGATTTGAATTGAATTTGAATGCTTAAGTATAAAAAAAACGTTTGTATGAATGGGTGTGATTGGGTGAATGAGTTTTGTAGTTAAAAGCACCTTGAATGCTCAGAGTAGAAAAGCACTACATAAGTAACAGTCCATTTATAACATGGCACTAAGATCAGCTGTTATTGGCTGATGGACTAGAATAAAGGTGGCGTTTGACTCTACCTGAAGTAATGCTGTGCTTAATTACTTTTTTGTAAAGTGCAAATCTTATGTATTTTTCAATGAAATCCCTGGTATGTGACAATTATATTACAGCTTCTAAGCTATAACACATGCTCCATGTTACACTTGCTTTCTCCAGGGAGCTGATTTATTGACATTCCTTTATGAGAAACATGGTTTCCATAACTAGGCAGGGGATTAGTTTCTCTTGGGAAATGCGGATTTCTTTGTTATGTTAACAGGTAAAAAGTTTTTAAATTACTTTAAAAAGCATGTGTAGTCCAGCCTGAGCAAAATGTGTAGTGACCCAAGTGGTCCACAGCACACGGTGTATTAAATTCATAATAAAGGGACAAATTGTGACATGGGGCCTGTTCCTGGTGCCAACACCATGTGACTTTTTGCTTTCTTTCTCTTTGCAGATCTCTCTCTTCCGGGGGTTTTATAATGTGCGGTACCATTAATGTTTCCTGTTTCAACAGCATCATTTTGTGTTCAGTTGCTCGGTTAAGCCACTTGGTTAGGTTATAAGAAAGCATCATAGTTTGTGTTAAAACATGCCTGTTCGCCATCAGAACAAAACTATATGTGCTTCTCTGAGTAACGCAGTGACATAAAACCAACTTGACATTTCTTCTCTTCCTCCATCCCAGCCCATCCACAGCATCCTCCTCTGTCACACCAACCCTCTGCATGTCCTCCTTCAACACAAATCTTCTCTGAGATCTTCATCTTCTCCTCCTGCCTGGCAGCTCCAATATATCCACTATCCCTCCTCTGCACATGTCCAAACCATCTCAGCCTTGCCCCTCTAATTTTATCTTTTATCTCCAAACTGCTCAACCTGAGCCATCCCTCTCATGTATTCATTTCTAATCTTGTCCATTTTGGTCTCTCCCAGTGAAAATCTGAGCATCTTCAGCTCAGCCTCCAGTCTTTATGTCAGTGCCACCTTCTCCAAACCATCCATCATAGCAGGTCTCACTATCATTTTGTAAACCTTCCCTTTCACACTTGCTGTTGTCGGTCACAAATCACCCCTGAAACTCATCTCCACCCACTCCATTCTACCCGACTCCACTCTCTTCTTTACATCTCTTATGCATTTAAATATAAACAAAAAAGTAACAGACTGCTGCACTCACGAGGGGGGAACTTTACCTCGGGTATCTTAACTTTTACAGCTGACATATGCTGATGTGACCTTTTTGACTGGGAATATTAAAGTGTGATTAAAATAATCCAAACTCAGAGTTGCAGTGAGTAGCTTTGTTTGGAGCTTTCAACTATGTCCTTACTGTCTTTACCAACTAATGATTACCAAAAGAAAAGAAATATAAAACTGTCTCCAAAGCGCTGACTGAGAACCTCAGGCAAGATTTTTTTTTTCCTGAGTGTTTTTATTCCTCTTTAGCCATGAAAAAAAATGTTGTTTATGAACCTATTTTTCATGGCGTTACAAACGTGTTCACCCAGCTGGACACCATGTGTTTGTCCTTTGAACCAGAGAAATATGTATTTAACACACCAGAAAGAGAATATTATTTTGATTCCTCACATCCACTGTCTCTACGGCCCACACTGACTAATCCTGAGCCTGTTATTTACATTCAAATAAAAAAAACCAAAAACAACTTCCCTTGACTGGCCAATAGGTAGCAGTGTGTGCGATGATGCACAAGCACCCACTGTGTTGGCTGATATGCAAGTATAACAACAAAACACGTGCACATACAAGAGAACAGCTTTTGAAAAACTGTCTACTGTAGCGACAATAAAGCTTGAAAGGGTTAAGAAAAAGCCCTTACTCCTTCCGCCTGTCTGCTTTACTCATTGACCAACCTGCCTGGTTTCCCCACCTGTCCTTTTATCTTTCCAGCAGTCTGTTCCCTTCGGTCATTCAGCCTCTGTTTAGTTTTCCAACAGTCTCCCTATTTAGTTCATTCACTGGCTGCCACTCATTCGCCATTCCCCTGTGTGCATGAATAAACACGAGCATTTGAGACGGAGCATCTCCAGCCATCCAACAGTGAGACTAAGCTGTGACTCAGCCATGGAGTGGAGCTAAATATGACTTCCTGTCTGACTGTCATGCAGTCACCTACTTCCTGCTGGTGTGTCTGCTTCTGTAACACCGATGCCATAGAGACAATATTGCATCCTCCAGTCTTGGGCAGCTAACTTTCAAACTTGAATATTCAGAGCAGCCTCCACTCTCTCGATAGGCCTCATCTCTCACCAAGCTGTTGTTAGCAAGTTGTCAGTTTTTGTGTTGCCTCTGTAGGCATAAATAACAGACTGTGTTTAAACGATCAGCCTTCCACCAGTCATGCATCATAATGTCTCTTTAGTATAGTGCACTTGTTTAACTGCTCGCCTGCCTGCTGTAAATGGTGAGCACACTGGGATTAGAAGATCGGACGAACATAGCACCGTTGCTAGTTGTCAGACTAAGTTAGACTAAGACTGTCCTGCTGGGAAAAAAGCACTGTTAAAAGCTTTGCATTTTATTTGATTTCCCATATATATTTTTTCAAGATTTTCTGTAACAATTTTGACAATCACGAAATACTGTGTAAGCTTACACAACACTGCAAGTTCGTAAGAAATCTTTAAACAAAACACTCAAATTGGGCATTGGTTTGTGATACAACTCGGCCAGTGAACTAAAATAAGAGTGTTTTCACTATGAAAAAGGGCCAATTTTGAGACCTAAGCAGAGTGATGGAGGCACAAACACACCTGACCCCAGAGAGCAAGGACGTCTTGTCCAACATCAGTGTCTGACCTCACAAATGTGCTTCTGGAAGAATGGTCAAAAATTCCCATAATCACACTCCTAAACCTGTGGAAAGCCTTCCCAGAAGAGTTTAAGCTGTTATAGCTGCAAAGGGTGGGCTGCCATCATATTAAACCCTATGAATTAATAATGGGATGTCACTCTCAAGTTCATATGCGTGTGAAGACAGACAAGCAAATACTTTTGGCAATGCTGTGTAGTAAAATGAAGTGATTCAGAAAAGCCCAATGTCATTTTATCAACACCAGCATCTTCCACCTCAGTTTATCGGTGTTACAAAGAATCTAGCCCTCTAAGGTGTCTGAATAAATAATGTACAACTTTAAGCTCCTGTGTTTTTGAGCTATTGCTCACCCTGACTTATCATCTATCTGAGAATTCAAATATTTTGTTACTATTTTCTCTGTTTTTACCAAAAGCAAAAAAAACCACAGAAAAATCAGAAAACAATCTGATGTTAAATGGTGCCTAAAGCAACTATGCACAGCTTCATATTTATTCAAACAGCCAGTCTTCTAGATCGGTCCACATGAGTTTTGTACCTCAGCACAAACACTGTTATCAACATTATCACACTTGTGCTGCCTGTTTGCATAAAATTCCATTAACAGATGCATTTAAATTGCAGCCCACCAAATGGATTCATCTTGTGACAAAGGGTACAGTGTGTAGCCAACAGGATTTGCAGAAGTTTTTAAAAAGTTCCACCCCCTGTCAGATTCCCTGTAGATGGAGTCGCTCCAGGTAAGCCGAGAGGATTAGACCGTCTGCAGCTCAGCAATAGGAATGCCTGTCTCGCGCTCTCTGTCTGCTAAAGCTTTCTGACTCACTGCATTCTTCATTCAGAGGTGCTTCCAGAAAGTGCCGGATTCAGGGTCACGGACTGTTTTGCTCTTTTTACTGTTAATTAAAAAAAAGAAGCAATGAGCACTCCACTTATTTCAAACCCACATTCGCTGCTATTTTTATGGAATTACTGACCAAATTTACAAGACAAACAACTGCTAAATTATTTGAATTCCAACATGAATTGTCAGGTCAAAAATCAATCTTTAACCAGATAAAAGTTGAAATGTGCCCATTCGGATGATTCTGTCTGCCCGTCCGCCTCACTGTCATTTAGTATGTTTGTTTTTACTGAGAAATGCAGGCTGAGTTCTGCATTTATAAAAACTGGCCTACTGAGCAAAAATTGCTGAAAAGATGGTGAAAAGAGACCTTTGCAAGAGACCTATACAGAGCTGAGATTTGTTTGCAAAATTAAAAGGTGAAACACCTTTTACTTTCAGGCCATTAAAAACACATTTAGAAAAAATGGTGTCCCTCTGAATTTGGCAGATAAGAGAAAGGACATCGCTTCCTCAATCTCTGAAGAGAATGCCTTTCCCACTATACTCACCTTTGATGCTAAGTCAAAATCATAAAACCCCAATAAAAACACAGTCACTGACATCCATCTGTCTAGAAAGGGTTACAGAGCCATTTTTTAAGCTTTGGGACTCCAGTGAACCACAGTGTGCGATATTATCCACACATGGAGAAAACGTGGAACAAAGGTGAACCTTCAGGAGTGGCCAGTCTGCCAAAATTACTACAAAAGCACATTGATGACTCATCCAGGAGGTCACAAAAGAACCCAGAAAGAACTGCAGGCCTCACTTTCCTCAGTTAAGGTCGAAGTTCATGATTCAACAATAAGAAAGAGACAAGGGCAAAAATGTCATCCATGGGAGAGTTCCAAGGAGAAAACCACTGCTGACTAAAGAGAACATAAAGGCTCGTCTCACATTTGCCAAAAAACATCTTGAGGATCCCTGAGACTTTTGGAAAAGATGTTGTGGACTGATGAGACAAAAGGTTTTAACTTTTTGGACGGTTTGAGGGTTGCTTTGCTGCTTCAGGACCTGGAAGGCTTGCCACAGTTGATACCATAAAATCCTGAAGGAGAATGACCAACCATTAGTTCATCCCCTGAAGTTCAAGCACACTTGGATACGCAGTGGAGCAGCACCTCTGAATGGCTCAAGATGAAGGTTTTGGAGCGGCCTAGTCAAAGTCTGGACTTAAATCAGATTGAGATGCTTTGTCATGTCCTCAAACAGGCCGTTTATGCTCAAAAACTCTCTGGTGTGACTGAATCAAAACAATTCTGCAAAGAAAAGTGGACCAAAATTCCTCCACAGTGATGTAAAAGACTTGTTCCCAATTATCACAAATACTTTCTTGCATTTCTTGTTGCCAAGGGTGACACAACCATTCATTAGGTTAAGACAGCAGTTACTTTTTCAGACAGGGGTAGGTAATAATTTTCCCCTAAATAAATGAAATTCATTAATTCATGAAATTTATGAGATAGCAACTACGCTAAAGTATAAAGAGCATGTCTGAATACACGCCACATTGAAGCTTGAAGCAGATGACTGCAGCAGCAGAAAGATGCACTCCTGTCAGCTAAGATCAGGAAATTAAGGATACAACTCATACAGACTCTCCACATTTGTACAACAGAAGCTGGCTGGTCTGATGAGTGTCAATTTCTTCTGTGCCATTCAGATGGCAGGGTCAGAATTTGGAGTAAATAACATGAAAGCGTGGATCCAGCCTGTCTGAAATGGTTCAGGCTGGTAGTGATGTAAAGGTGTTGTTTTCTTGGCTGCCTTTGCGCCCAAACTGAGTCTAGATTCATCACCGCAATCTCCCTGAGTATATTTGCATCTCCATCTCCATAACTCTAACCCATAAAGGCATGGCCCTTTATGACCACAGCGTACACACCACGTCACAAAGCTCAGATCATCTCAAACTGGTTTCTTGAGCATGACAATGAGTTCACTGTCCAATAGAGCAGCTTTGGGATGTGGTGGAACAGGAGATTCAGGGTAACGGGGGGCGTACATCATGGACAGGTCAGGACATTAACATGTTTTTGATATTTAAAAAAACTCTTGCCCTCTGATCATACCATCTGTGGACTTTGTGTGACTGTTTGATCATATCCATTAAACCAAATAAAAACATAGAAATGTACTACACTTTCCATTTTAGCATTTTTTATCCTTTTTGTCCTCTGATCAATTAAAAATAATTCTGAGTCTAGCTGTCTGGCCAGATTTCGCTCAGAAATCAGTGCTTGTGGATGTTTGGTGTTTGGTAGAGCTGCTCGGAGACACAACGTCCTGCCTTTCTACAATTCAATAACATAAAAAATAAAAAATCTCCACGGGCTCTCGTACACGTTATTACATGGCGTTCAAATTTTCCCGATGAACCCTTGAGAAAAAATCAGCACAGACTGATGCTGCCTGTCTGTCTGTCTCTCAGCCTCTGTTGCATTCACATCTTTCACAGGCTAAAGTGCTTCAGTCATTCATGAAAATTGCTGGAGCGAGATGTGAGAGAAAGGAGGGAGAGGAAGGAAAATGGGAGGCGGGAGCTGGGAAAAAAAAAAAAGCTCTCTCACCGCCCTTCATTCATTATTCTTTCATTGTGTCTCTGACTGTATGCATTTTCTCTCCTCTGTCATCCTCTGCACTTCTCCACCTTTCGCTCCATCCTTTTCTTTTTTTTTTGTTTTTAGTGCTGCTGTTTTTTTTTCTTTTTTATTCTTCTTTTTTCGGGGAGTAGGAAGGAAGAAGAGTGGTGAGTTACCATGGCAACAGCAAGCTGGCTGAGCGCTACCTGTTCGCTGGTATAGGGGTAAAAAAAAAAAAGAGGAAAAAAAGCAAGAGGTGGAGTGGGAAAAGAGGAAGAGGGATGGTGACAAGTTGAATAAGTCTGACAATATTTTACATTTTTCTCATTTCACCCAAATTCTATAAAAAGACCAAAACAAATCAGTAAGCGACTCTAATAATAGGTGTTTTATGGGCATCCAAATCCTTCGCTGCCTCATTCCTTTCAGCTCTATTTGTGTTTGAAACAAATAACTGGGCCACACCTCTGCACAGGGTGACACAGTAATTCATTGCTACTAATGAGGGCATGGCAGTTTACGTGGCTCAAACCCACATACACTACAGAAAATGTGTATGCATATGCAGCTAAAAATAGTCCCCAGCAAGCATGCTATTTCCCTCTGTTTGGGCACTGCTTGCTAAAGCTACTGCTATACATGAAACAATATATTTTCGACTAATTTTCAGTCCATTAATCCACAGGCAGGTGTGATGGACTGAAAATAAGAAGAACAGACGAACGTCAGTCGAATCCTCAAAGTTCTCCTCTCTGTCTCTCTCCCCCTCTGAAGGAAGTGAATGCCCACCAAGTACAACGCCACAGGCATGCATCATTATACCTGACCTTCTCCTCCTCTGCTCAGTGGGTGAGGAGGGTGAGCAAGGAGGAGAAAGGGAGAAAGGGATATTTAACTATAGATGGATATGCGCAGGAAGGAGGGGAGAGGCACCCAATGACGAAGTGGTTGCTATGCCAAAAAACCAGGAGGACCACACATGCATGCAAAGGCACACGCAAGCACAGACACACACACACACACACACACACACACACGCATGTAGGCAAAGTAAACAAGGAGGAGGCTGAGTGGAAGCAGGAGTGTCAGAACGATGTTGCTGAGGGTGACCACAGCATACTAACAGCTCTGACAGCAGACACACACACACACACACACACACACACACACACACACACACACAAAGGCAATGCACACAAGCATTCCTGACTGCCAGAGATGGGCGAGCACGATAGCGAATGTGATCATAGGAAGAAAATGTCCTCGATGTCAAATCTAGTTTCTGCAGAATTTTCTCCCTCTAAGCTCGGGTCAAACAGGAATCTGTCCACATCGTGCAGCGTAACCTGAATTGTGCCTTCTGGCATTAATGTGCAAACTGATGCTGAAGCTTTCCCACTGTTTTAATAACACTGTGCATCTGTTCTCTCCTTAAATCGCTCCTGATTATTTCTTCGTGACTTCAGCTGAATTTAATAAGCAATGAAACCTCTTCACCTGGTGAGGTTCCGCCACGGATCCTTTCAGCGTGTGTCGGCTTTACTGGTGAAAACTACATCTGAAAATTTTACCTTATACGTTTGTTATAAGATGGCTTCCTCTGTGCCAGTCTCATGGGGCAAAGATCAAGTTTGGTGGTGAAAAAAAATCAGTGCAAGAAATGGAACAGCATGACTGACTATTACTAAATAGCGCTTGAGCAAAGTAAGTGGATTGAATGTGACATGAATACATTTCAAAAGGTGACTGATGGTTCCCATGCTGAGTAACTAACGTCAGCTGCAGGAACACGGGAAGCCTTTTAGGTTAAATTCCTGAAAGCCCAAGCAGCTAGCATAAAGTACACACCTGACTAGAAAGTTTCGACAGTACAGTGCTGCACTAAAGTCTTGCACCACCCTCATTTCCTTACATTTGCTTCTCAGGACCAAGATTTCATTTTAATCTTTTAAAGTGGATGTGAGCGATAGTTCTTCAGACTTTCTGAAGATTTTTAAAGTTTTTTCTTTGTTCATTGACTGCTTTTTCAGTCCTTTGTTAAGTTATTTTTGGAATCATGCAATGCATAAAAAAGGCACCAAACTAAAGGGATGAACCAGTGTTGTGTCTACACATAGTAGACAACTTAGCAAAGAACCTATTTTAAATAGTATCTTTAGTCACTGTTTTACTAGCAGTCTGTCAAAAAACATATTTGGTCCCATTGTTATAGTTGAATCTACAAAAATGCCAATGATAACAGAGTTTGACAGGCATAAAATTGTATTTTTGTACCAACAAGCTAATTTCCAAAAAGCAATTAGGTGAAAATTCGGCATATCTTAGCATGGTGTGCAGCGTGTCCTTAAAAAAAATCTGAGGAATTAAGTGTCAAGCCTAAAAAAAGTATGTACAGCAGATGAACAGTATCTGTGTCTACAGCTGTGAAACACAGTGGAGACTCTGTCACCATTTGTGGCTGCCTTTCAGACAGTGGTGCTGGAAATCTTGCCAAAATTAATGGAATTATTAAGTCATGGAATGGCCTCACCAGACTTTTTGATGGTTTGGGCAAAGGAGAGATAGTGGATATATTGGACAAAGGATGATGACTATGGAGCTGCCAGGACGAAAGAGGAATTCCAAAGAGGAGGTTCATGGATGCAGTGAAGGTGTTAGAGAGGAGGATGTTAGGGATAGGGTGAGATGGAGATGGCCATGTTTTATGTGGCACAGGTATCTACAGAGGTCGATAAGCAGGAATAATGCGAGACCCTACTGGAAAGCTTTGGGGTTTGTTTGTTTTTTAAGCCTAGCACTTATAATTAAGTATTTCTTTGGAGGAAGACAAGATTGTGTTGCTTCTCTTGCATGTGCTTAATAGTTACCCCCATTTTTCCCACTACATACACAACCACAAAGAAGTCAAAGCCAAATTGGACTGATGTGACCTCCAGAGAGATAAAATTCAGATTTACTGCATGTTGTAGTTTCCCTTCAGTCTAATTTCCCACGACGCTCGCTTTTACACTTTTCACCCAACTCCCTCGGGAACGACACAGGCGACAGTGAAAGAAATTCACAAAGTGTGCACAACAAAACCACCAGTGCTTTTCTTTTAACTGCTGACAAAAACTGTTGTTATTTGGAGATAAAATCATGTTTATTCTCAACATGACAGCAACCATCTGAGTGCCGGCAAATGATGATTCATTTCCAACAGGATCTCTTATTAAGGTTTAATCCATTTAAACTTTTAAATGATTTTTTTTCAGTGAAATTTTATATTAAAGCCATAAATTCTAATAAATCCAAAAGCAAATGCTTGAAGGCACCTGGCTGCACCAACAAACCAACAAGCATCTTGCCTTCGCTCCCATCAGCCCTGATAAGTAACCTCAATCACACCCCTCCACTCACTGAGCACCTGACATCTTCAACAACACTGCAACTAATGCCATTTTCCGTCATTATAAGATTATTTGACCAAAAGCTAGGCTTTCAAATTTCTTGTCTTGGCTGACTGGCAATCAGAACCCCCAAAGATATCCAATACTCATATTTGAGAGGTTGAAACCAAAGTATGTTTGGCTCCCCCCCCCCCCCCCCTTTTTTTAAAAAGATAAAAAACACCCCTTCTCAAAACCCGGGTTTTATTTTTTTTTTTTTTTTTTTTATATCCCTTTACACAACCTTTTTATACA
>VUQK01012836.1:0-10513 GCA_015106715.1 Bujurquina vittata | reverse complement strand
GGTGTGTGTGTGAGCAAAACTGACACCACATACACAGCATGGCTGATCAGGAAAGATCAAATATGAATCCCGTATGTTCATTTTACTTCAAAATGTGGGATTTGTCAATTCCATCAGATACAGTACGGCAACACAAATGTAAGTTGTAATATTTGATCAGAAATCATGGATTTTTTTTCATGTCAAATCTCCAAAACACCTAAATCAGAAAACTGAAATGGCAACTTTTGCTTTGGTTGGATCCTGTCTCATGAATTCTATTCTGAAGTACAGCATATGGGAACGAGGCAGAAAGCCATTTTTCAGAAAAAATAGTGCTCCTAATTGTACTCTTTCTGACTGCAGTCAAATGTGTCTCTGTGTCTTCAAACAGCTCACTCAAAGCGACTGCTGTTTTAACAGACTAGTCCTGATGGCTCGTGGTACATGGCACTAGGTGTGTGATTGCCCTGGTTTGAGGCAACACACAGTAAAAGCAGCAGCCCCACTCTCCAACTCAGTGCACTGCAGCTTAAAAAAAGATGTGCCAGTAGACAAAACATGATCAAATTAAGAAAAAATGTTATAGTATTTTGTCAGATTATCTGAATAGGGTGAGAATAAAGTCTGCAACTAGCATAAAAACAATCTACAATTGTATTATGTGAATCGTGTGATCACCAGTCACGGTGTTATGTTAAAGCAAAGTTTTAAAAAAAACTACCCTCACTTACTATCTCATTTAGTATACCCTTAAAACTTCTCATTAATGCAAATCTCTAATCAGCCAATCACATGGCAGTAACACAGTGCATTTAGATACTGTAGGCAGACAAGAGGACCTTGGGGAAGAAAGGTGATTTAAGTTACTTTGTATAGGTGGGCCCCATATGGGATAAGTAAGGGCACACATTTTGGGCCCCAGTGAGCACATATTCAGGGCCTTTCATATCTATCTGGGCAAACCATGGAAACTGCAGACAAAACCGTATGGGGCCCATAATGTCTGCTGGCTGTTAGTGTCAGACTGGTTGGTCTGAGTATCTCAGAAACTGCTGATCTGCTGGGATTTCCCCACACACTCATCTCTAGGGTTAATAGAGAATGTCTGAACGGTGAGCAACAGTTCCTTGGGAGAAAATACCTTGTTGATGTCAAATAGGAGAATGGACAGAATGCTTCAAGCTAATATGAAGGCTATAGTAACACAAATAAACATTCGTTACAACCAAGGTATGCAGAAGAGCATCTCTGAATGCACAACACATCAAACTTCAAAGCAGATGGGCTACAGCAGCAGAAGACCGCACCATGTGTCACTCCTGTCAGATTAACCAAAATTAGACAACAGAAGATTGGGAAAAAAGTTGCCTGATCTGATAAAACTCAGTTTCTGCTGTGAAATGGATAGCATCCTCAGAATTTGGTGTAAACAGCATTAAGGTGCGGAGCTGTCTTGCCTTGTATTGACAATTCAGGCTGGTGGTGTAATGGTGTGGGGGGATATCTTCTTGGTCCAGCCCTTTAGTACCAACTGAGCATCGTTAAAATGTCACAGCCTACCTTAGTGTCATTGCTGACCATGCTGCACCATGTCACAAAGTTCAAAGCATCTCAAACTACTTTACTGAGCATGACAGTGAGTTCACTGTACACCAATGCTCTCCACAGTCACCAGATCTCACCAGGACAGGAGAATCACTATGCTATGTGTAGCTGTATATGCATTTCTGGAAAGAATAACAAACCTGTGGCTTATCATTTGCTATCACTAAATCTGGATGAGCCACAGTTTAAGTACGACTGTTTTCTCAACTAAGCTCCTCCTGCAAGTCATTTACTGCCATGTAAAATAATAATGTGATACAATTGTTGCTTTTGATCACATTATATGAATAATCTTTTTCTGGGTAACAGGTGAGTCATTTCTGAAGTCTTTTCTGAGGTAACGTTTTGGGGGTGGGGAGTTGACATAATTTCCCTGATTATAACAATTTTCCAGAAGCTACAACAGTATTGTTCTTCGCATACCTCACAAATGCTAAATGAGCCATTAATCATGCAAGCAACCATGCAAAACATCATACGGCATTAACGCTACGGAACTGCCACTCACACTCTAAAAAGGTCACAAATCGTCATGGCGGGGGCGCTGTTTGTTCACATCACTGAACAGTGAGCAGAGTGGAGCTGAACGGCGAGATGTTGTGTCCGTCAAAATGACTTAGTGACGGTAGAGTGGGCCTGAGAAGGCCTTCCTTACTGGTGTCAGACCTGACAGGTGACAAAAGTGCTGAAGAGGAGACATGCCAAGGGACGGCATGTGTACATCAGAGAGAGTAAAAAGGAATAGGTCTCTGTGGGGGTGCAAGAGAGAATATGCTGATAAAGTATGGAAAAAATATTTTGAGGTGAAAAGTGCTGCTGACAACAAAAGGTGTGTTTTGGGGATAGGATGCAGGCACTGTATAACAATAACATATATACAAAGGACTTCACCTTTATTCATTTCATTATATTCAGGCACAATATTCTATCCTAAATATTGATGGGAATGCTGAGCGCCAGTAAGGTCAGACTGTGTGTTGGTGGAGCACAAATTTAGGAATACAGTATGCCGAGAAGCAAATAAGCACAAATATGGAGTGAGTGTGAAGTTTCGTGTCGGGATAGTGTAGCTATCATTAATGGTGAGAGCAGGTGGGAGGTTGGATGTTTCTGGGGCAACTGAACACAGTGAGGGGCCTTCTGAGAGTATTGTGGTCCAAATTCAACAAAACACCTGTGAAGTGATAGAATATTCTCTCTAAAGCACACTCCTTTCTTCTGAAACCAAAGTTTTAAAGAAGCACACTTTCAAGAGGAAGCTTTGTGCTGTGTGAAGTGCTTTAACTGGAAGAAACATGACAGGAAAGGAAATATTTGACAGGATATTGTGTACACGTCGAGACTGATTTTAACCACACTAACCAGTCTAAATAAGTGAGTGTTACACTGAATATAAAAGCCCTTTCTTTACATAAATTGTTTGGGAGAAATGGGCTTGTTTGCTTTCTTGTTCTTCAAGCGAGAAGTTAAAAAAACACACAATCACAAATGTGCAGTAAATATAAAGTAGCAGCAAGTTAGCTTAGCTTGGGATAAAGACTGAAAATGGCTGGCCTTGCTCTGTCGATTTAATGCTTAAAGCTCATTAATTAACACGGCATATTGAGTTTGCTTAATCCATATAACACTGAAGTGAATAAATGGTTGTGGTTTCAGGGAGGGGGTAGGAGGGGGTATGGGGAGGATTTGGTGTGCTAGTTGTTCCCCTGTTTGTGTTAAACTAAGTGGCTGCCGATGTTGGATTTTCACATCCTGCTAATAACAATAGTAAATTTAGAGATATAAAAAGGATGATGCCAAGGTCAGACAAGAGAAATCATTCACAGGGGGTGACTCAGCTAAGAGAAGCAGCTTGTTCCTGAGATTGTTAATTAATAAAGAAAAATGCATAATAATTCACAAAAAAGAGAATAGGCAGGAGATCTTTGCTTTTTCTGAATAATGTGGCTAAATAAGGTGGGCTGTGAGGTAGATGTAAATATTCTTTCAGCTATTTTCACGGGAAAAATTGTTATTTATTAACCGAGAGCTACAGTTTAGCAAGCAACTATGCATTATAAGAAAGGAAAAGATTTTTTTTTTTTGACAAATGACAAAATTCAACTTATTGTTAAAGAAATATAGAAAAACATCCCGTAAAAATTAAAATGGAAAATTCATTTAAGTTAACGCACGATGTTGTCTTGTATTTATAGAGATTTTTACTGTTTCTTTTTGTTTTGTTTTGTTTTCCTCTTTTTTCAGCGCACCTGACAAGAGAATTGAAAAGTCATAATCATGTCATAATACCTGCCATGGCAAACATATAATTTCAAAACACATAAACACCCAGTTGCCGTAAATCTTCACCTTCCCATGCTGTGCAGCATACAATCATGTATAATTGGGATGTTTTTTGATGGGGCGACTGCTGCTTGTCACCAGAGATTAGATGTAGACGAGTGTGCGTACATGTGAGTTCATATCCATTGTTGCACCTGAGCATAGTGAGTGAAAGCACCTGGATTGTAATGTAAGGACACACTATGTGCAAGCGCGCACACAAATGAATGTCTGTCTGTAAGCAAGCAAGTGCAAACACAGATGCTCGCAGTGCGTTTTCTCTTCCACACACACATACACACAAAAACCTATAAAAAAATGTGTGTTCATACACAGATACTATCAGTTAAAAGTATCCAATTTCTTAACCCCTTCTACCCTGGTTGCTTCTATATTGAGACCTGGCTTTAAAAGGCATTCTTGAAAGAACGATGAGGCCGGTGTGTGCGTGCCACAAGTGAGTTTAGAACCGTTGTAGTTCATTTGCCCAGAATTTGCTAAAATTGCAGAATTTTCCTAATGAGTTCATTACTCCAACAGTGTTTTAGATCACAACGTGGTCTGGTGATAAGGTAGAAAAGACATTACAATACAATGTATAATTTGCTTATTTGTCACTTTAATCTAAAAAAAGCATTTTGCAGAATATTTAAGCCTTGCAAGCTAAAAGTAAGACACTGTCACCACAGAATCACTCGAACAGCCAAACTAAGTAAAGAAGACCAAACCCTCAAAGTCAGATGATGGCTACCTTCAAAGTAGATAATAAAAATACAGAGTCAGAGTAGGTAAAAATCAAACTCAAGCAATAGTCACAGCACCACATGCCTATTGAACTGTTATTTGTTCTCTTATAAGTGAGGAGTTTTTCTTGCTAATATCGACTCTCAAAAGATGTCTTTTTTTGGGCACTAAGCAGATGCGGCACATGTGTAAGGAATTACAAACATTTACACGCATATGCAAGGTGTAATCAAAAAGTTATGAGAACAGATTCAAATAAGTCCCATCTGATAAAAACGTGGATGGTGTCACATTTAAGGCCACATTCTCATTCACCCCTCGGTAGTTTTTTTGTGAGGGCTGCTATTTTTAGATGTTTCAGGGGAACTGCTGTTGTGTCCCCTCTGTGAATGAAGATGGAGCTCCTCCAGTGTGTCAGGATGTTGATCCTTCAAGCTGATTTTCATCTTTGGGAAGTTTGGTGAGTGGGCCAGTGGCGAGCAAAGACTGTGTTGGTATGGCTACAAAAACACACTAGCAAACATCACAGTTCAGATTTCCTCTGAATGTTCTCGCTCACTTCAGAACATTACAAAAGAACACGTTAAAGGTTTCACCCTGCAGACATGCAGCCTTCAGGCTTTCAAGTTAGGCACTCATCAGCTGAAATGAGTTTACCCATGGCTAACCTAGCTCTCGTCACCATCTCATTATACCTTACACATGCAAGCCCAAAAAAGCAAGATGATTATTCAGGGTCTCCTTAATGCAAATCTCCATAGCACTAATATTTTACAAGACCTGGTCTACAGTGTGTAGGTAAGATACAGCTCAGAACTGTTCAAACAGGTTATTGACAATGAAACTGTAGCAAAAGATGGATCCTTTACATACCTGCCATGTAACACTACAGCACAACACAATGCGTTAATGGCATCTTTTGGCTCTTGATCAACATGCTCAGCAATAACAAACCGCAAACCCACATTCTGTTATCATTCACTGTCCAGCTTTGCCACGTTATGGACACTAACAGGTCAATTGTCTTTTGCATTTTCACAACAAAGTTGATTATTTTCTTGTTTTACATATAAATTTGTAGTAATTGTTTTTCTGCAACTGCTGCTCTTTCCAAATGTATTTTGGGATATATACTACACAGTATCATAAATTCCAAAATGGTGTCCCATGCCTCATTAAATAGTGTCACAGTTTCAAACGACTTAAGAAATTGTTCCTTATTATTCATTTGGAAAGTCTGACACCCATTGTTTCACTCAATATATAGCGGTAAATTGCCATTTATGATAGATAAGCATATGACTAATTGTGATTTAGTGTCAGTAGTAAAAGAAAACTCCCTCCTTGCAAAGTGTTTTTCCTATTTTGCTGACCCAGCCTCATCTTTGATCACTCATGTTTACGGTTCTTTGCATGAAATCAAACACACACATACAGTACACACACACACACACGTGCCTTTGGCTACGATCTCGTTCAGTACGACACAATAGCAGAGCCTGTGGGTGAGTGTGCATGAGTCAACAACCTTGCCTGCCGGTGGCATTCACAGTGACTCACATTTCCAGGAAGAGTAAGACACACACAGAGAAAGAGATAGGGAGGCTTGAAGACCATCTGATTTATAATGCTCATTACTTATGCAAACTGCTCAAAGGCCTCTAAATATTGTTTTTAAGGATTACTGGTCTGTTATTTTCTTCCAAATCAAATTGAATTCTTAGTAAAGAAATGAGGCAAATAAGCAACTTTTTGTGCCAAAATAATCTTTAAATTATTGAGTCAAAAAAAATCTCAGATTTGCTCGTCCTTCTGTGATTTTTGCTTTTGTCGTGCATCTTGTCTGTGTCTTATCCTCTCTGCAGGTGTTCATCCCTTGCATTTTTTCTTTGTTCTCGATCATTGAATATCGACAATCTCAGCTACCAACTCTCTTCTCTGCTCACCTGCCATCTCCCCCCTCCCACTCTGACTCTTCCTCTCACTTGTTCTGGCCTTCACGGGAGGCTCTCAAGGCACAGTATGTGGCTGCCCTCACCGCACAGTTGTCGAGCATAAACCGATCGTTTCACCTAACCTAATAATACCAGCACTCACTGCCGACACACTTGTATCCAGCTCGGTGTCTTTCACTCCATATTCCCTCTAACCCTTTGTCATTTTGATCCCCTCAAACTCCCCCTCACCTTCCTACATCTCTTAATATTTTCCCTCAATCTTTACACCTCCTGTTCCATCTCATCCTTTGCTTAATGTCCTTTTTTCTTTCACTTTCTTAGTCTTTCATATACATACATTTTTTTTGGTTTCACCTCAGTCTGTCAGACACACATGCATTTTTCTTGCTCATCATTCTGCCTCATTTTCTACACACACACCTATTCTTTCAATTTGAGCTACCCCCTGTTACTTTCAGGCCATTGTGAGCTGCTGCTACAAAAGAACGATAAATGCCCCCTCTCTCCCTCCTATGGTGAACCACAATACTGGCTCTCATGCAGGCCAGGCCTGACGTCTGTTTGTGTGAGTGTGTGTATGTATGTATGTGTGTATGTGTGCATGCGCTTTTATGTATGAATGCAGGAAAATAGACGTGAAGAGTTAGTTGCTGTCTAAATGTCCACACCCTGCAAAATCAGGCGAGAAAGATTCACAGAAGCAAGCTGCTGAACAGACTTCCTACACAATCATGCCAGTTTTCCTGCATCGTCATATGTAACTCAGTGTGTATAAAATGGCACGTCCAGTATAAGACATATGGCACATGAATAAGTCACTGATACTACGAAATGTGTGTTTCTCTCATAAGAGATTAAAACTAAAGTCGAACCAATATATCACTGACCCACTATTATTACCTGATATTGGCCTCTCACAGGACTGTGCAAAAATCTTAAGGCACACCTCATGTCTTTTTATTTTGCCAGGAAAATTGGAAATAAGCACAGCATTTATTGAAACATGCAAAAATACATGTAAATACAGTATGTAAGGCAAAAACAGTTCTTCAACACAGCCTGAACTCTCTGGGGCAGCTTTCTTGTCATTTCTTTAATGACAAGTCTTCGGGAATAGTTCTCCATACTTCTTGAAGGAGATTCAAAGCTCTTCTTTGGATGTTGGCTGCTTTTTGTTCTCTGTCAAGAAAATGCTTCAATATTGTTGAGGTCTGGGCTCTGGAGAGGCCAATCCATGACTGACAGTGTTCCAATATGTGTTCTTCTTTCCAGATATGTTTTTTACTGCATTGGCAGTGTGTCTGGGATCACTTTCATGCTTTCATTACCAATCAGATGCTAATTCCATCAGTTTTGACAAGATCTCCAGCACCACTGGCTGAAATGTAGCCCCAAACCATGGCAGAGCTTCCACTGTGTTTAATAGATGGCAGTTTGCACTCACTGTTGTACCTCTCTCCTGACCTCCTCCATACATACTAATGACAATTTGAAGAACAGTTTGAATCTGGATGTATCATTTTACAAGACCTATTGCCATTGATTTTACCAGGCCAGGTTATGCCAAGATTTTGGTTAATAGCTCTTTGGGAATCACCTTATTGGTGCAAATACACTATTTTATGGCTGTCAAAATGTGTTATCTTTGGCATTTTCCACATATTCAAAAAAGAGAGAGGAACAAATGATGTGTTTCTGTGAAAGACTGCTACTAACAAAATGCCTAAAGATACAATTTTAAAGAGTTTTTTTTTTCCTCGTCTGTTATGTGTAGACACAACACTGGTTCATATCTTGAGTTTGGTGCCTTTTTATGCTTGAATACTTCATAGGTCAACGTTAAGTGGTTTAATAATCCAAAGGGAGAAAAAATATCTGTGAAATGCTCAAGTACAAGGACTGGACAAAACAAGCAGCCAATGTCCAAAGCCTGGAGAACTATTGCTCGAGACCACTTTAAAAAATAAGAAAGTCTGGCTCCTTGGAAACAAATAAAAAGAAATGAGGGGTGGCTCAATACAAATACAATTTTATTTGTACTGTATTATTGTCTGATATTAACCATTATACTCTGCCCAGAATGTAATGTAGAGAAATGGATATATGGAGTCATTTAGAAATGGTGTGAGAAAGAAAACAAGTCTGAGATAAACATCAGTGGAAAAATAATAAACAATGAACCCAGCATTTTCATTTTTTTTTTCTATAGTGCTACAGTGCTCAAAAAATTAAAGGTACACTTGATTATCACAGTTTAATCTGAAGTCAGTTAAACTGCAGGGATATCAGTCTGTCCAATTGAGAAGCATAAACCATTGTGAATCCTTTTCACCTGCTTTCATGCAAGTGAAAGTTAAAACAGGTGCATTGGCGAGGCAACAAGACCATTTCTCTCTCCTGATTCTTCCTAACTGATTTTTCTCCGGTTTTGCTTTTTGCTAGTGTCCTTGTCACTATTTTCAGGTTGCACAGGTAGTCCAGCTCCTCCTGAATGGCACACCCATATTGTCAGCCTAATAGCATAATTGCCTAAATCATATTTTGGCATATTTCAAGATACCTACCTAATTCTACTCTGCTAACAGTGTAGATTCATTTAGCTAGATGTCTCAATTTTGACCAAAATATGACTTAGGCAATTATGCTATTAGGCTAACAATATGTACCACTGCAAGAAGGTTTGCTGTGCCTCCCAGCACAGTGTGGAGAAGATACCAAGGATCACGAGGGGAGCTGGACAAGCCTGCAGAAGGGCATTAGCCCAGCAGCAGGACCAGTCAAGTTAACAGCAGTTTCTGTTTGTGTGTCTTTTCACAACATTTATTTGGAATTTTGTACTGATTTTTTTCTATCCATCGCTGATCCAGGCAACAGTTAGTCTCTGCTGAAACAGCCTAAGGTTAGCACCACTGCAAACGCTAATATCAATACAACCAAACTGATGGTCTCTGCCTGAGATCTGAGTTCACTTTTTTAAAAAATGCATGTTGCCTCTCGTTTGGCAGCTTCGTGGCATTTTCATTGCTGTAGGGCCTTAAAAGCAACTTGAGTATTAGCACCAAAATCTACCAGTACCATCATGGACCATTACACATCTATGCCTCTTCAAATGGGAGCAATACAAGTGGCGATGTCTATGTGTGTAATCCATGATTTTTACATTGTAGACGTTTAAATTACATTTTCATGTAGAAGACAGAAGCCAGTAGAAGCCAGCCTTCTGTTCTGGAAAGATTATCAGAAACCACTGGTGGAGAGTGCAAGATTGTAGATAATTCAAACACTGTAAATATAGTATGATAAATTTCACCTAGATGCAGATCAGTTTGCACCGCGCTCTGAGCATGGATCATTTTCTTTGAAAATGAAAACCATTAGTGTTTCTAACATAACATTTACATAACAGTACTGTTATTATGTCACCAGACATAATAAACAAGGCCCCAAGGAACTTTGTGTGCATCCATGCAGGTTAAAAAAAAATCGTAATCCTATTGAGCATGTGCATGAGTTTGTCAGAAGGATCTAAAAAGAGAAAAAATTCCATTTTGGCTGCCATATACATTCAAAATATTTGTACAATGTACTTTTTGATTGCAAATTAAAAGAAAGCAGTGTAGTGGCAGCTGTTCAGTGTTGGTTATCCCTGTATAGCCATTCTGAATCCACAATTTCCAATTGAAAATCCAATTTTTTTTCCTCTTTTTTGGGAGGGGGAGTGGGGCTTATTTCACGCACGTTATTTATACAAATACTTCATTCTGCAGAAAACACAGACACTATATATATACACATATATATATATATATATATATATATATATATATATATACACACACATATATATACACACACATATACACACACACACACTCTCTCTCTCTCTGTATCTGCACACTCTG
>VUQK01012835.1:18035-28400 GCA_015106715.1 Bujurquina vittata | reverse complement strand
AACTATTTATTATTATTATTATTATTATTAATAATAATAATAATAATAATAATAATAATAATAATAATAATAATAATAATAAATATTATTATTAATATTAACTTACACTAAAAAAGCAGAACTAGGTGTCTAACTATATTGTCTAAAGCAATTACTGTGTGCTTAAAAAACATACACATTAAATGACAAGGTGTGAGTCAGTTGCTTTTAAAGTGATTGTGTGTGTGCGTGTTTCTGCTGTAACATTCAAAAACTTTGCCACTGACAAATATTTCCCATTTATTAAAAAAATAGATTTAACTAAACTAAAATTGCTCTGCGCACTAAGTGAAAATAAATTTTAGGAATAACTCCGTGATTTTACACTCGTGATTTTGTCTGATTACTTTCAGGACTGTGAAAAATCTTAGCGTGCGTAAGGATTAAAATAAAGTCGATTTGTACTCTTGTACAAAAGCACAAATCTCAAAAAGTTTAAGATTAAAACACAAATATAGGAGCCACAAAGAAATGCAGACTCCATTTTCTTCCTGAGCTCTCACGTCCACCAGATGACTGCAGCTGAGGACGAAGGGTTGGTGGGATAAAGCAGAGCAACACACGTTGGGATCGGATGACCGACGAGAGGTGGGTGGTTGTGTTGCTGGTGAATCTGGTGGCAGTTGTGGCCTTTGTGGCTGGGTGGTGTTTCTGTATCAGACTGTGTTAGCCTGTGCAGTACATACTGTAGTAAGGACCTTTTGCAATGCTGCTGACTGCCCAGATTACAGGATTACTGCCGTCTCGGACTGTTTGACACCTTTAAGTCAGGCAAAAGCTCCAATCCCTTTTCTGGCAATGGGGATTTATATCATTCAAATCCTCCCTGTAGCGACGATAGGAAAAATAATAATATAATCTGACTGGCTGAAATCACTCTGATGTGTGGAGCCACGGGAATATTAATTAATGCTGAGGTCTCAAAAAGTCCTACCAGGAAAAAAAAACTTGAACCTGAAGAAGTGTTTCTGATTTATCTACCAAAACACTCACACAGCCACAAAAGAACAAACCCAAGCAGCTCTCAGGTGTGTTTAAAGTGGGATCTGTACTCCTGTAGCTGTTTTGTCCAGGTCATGACTATCTGAGCATTTTATCAAGTGAATCATGTGCATAACTCTCACATCGTGCCTGTATCTCCCCCAGTAAACACATACTGACAAACACATGTACACAAAAATGCAACAACGTCTACAGTGAAGATGTTGGCGAAAATTATAAAATATTGTTGCACAGAGCATTTGTTCTTGACTTGCTGCAGTTTGCTTATCAGCTTGGCGCAGGTGTCGATGATGCAAAACTCCTCCTTTTTAAAAGGAAGAGTGTCACACCAAAAGAAGCTACTCCAGGGATGGATCTAATTTGGTTAACTAAAGCTACTTAGAGGAGTGCTAATTACTTTGTTAAAGAAAAACATTGCAAATATTAACAGGAGAATGAGACAAACAAGTCACATGAGATTACTGCAACAAAAAAAAAGACCACTTTTTTACAAGTCGTGAATGAATAACAACCTTTATATGTTTTGATTTTTGTAAATAACTTCCATCATGAGCATTCCAGGAATTAAAGTCCAGATGGGAGTAACAACGGCTTCCTCCCGCAGTCTAAAAATGTACTTAAGTTCATTTGTGAATGTAAATTATGAGTGAATCGTCTGAGGTCCTTGTGTCAAAAGGAAAAGAACCAGAGGTTTACAAAAATCCGGAAAAACACAGATCTCCGGTACAGTTGTAAAAAAGAGAAGTACACTCCTGGTATCACTAATAATCCCACATGTTCCCCATTATGAGTTTGACTATGCCTTAAGGACTACACTATAAAACTAACAAAAGACAACACTGGCTACTTTCTGGAGCAGTCAAATTATTTTAAAAGATGTCCTTAAGAGGAATAGGAAGCGTTCCCTTCTAAATATTTACATACTCTCTGATGGATTGGCACATAGAGGATTTTTAGGTGTCAGTGCGATTTATGTAGCCTCCATTATGCAATCCATATGTTACATTTGGTCTGATATAGCACCGCTGGGGGTGGTATCTGTCTCCCAGACCAGCTCATAATGTACAGTGCTACGAGACAGAGGGGCTTTGGGTGTCATTATAGCAGAGCAGGCACATCCATCTGAGTCCTAAAGAGAACCAGGCCTGCCCTCAGTCAATGAAATGAAGGGAAGCCTGGTGCTAATGTATTCCTGGGGAACCACATACAGTATATGTTTGTTTCTCTCACATCCTTTAACTGGATTTTGAAATGCCTGATGAGGTCAGGCACAATGTCCCTGATGATCACATTTAGCATTTTGTAGGCTTTGAATGAATAATGAGAACATCTTGTCTGGGAGCAGCACCACCTGGATGGGGACACTCCACCAAACAGGACTTTATGGCCCTTAAAAGGGTGTTTCGTTCAGCTGAAGGGACCATCAGAACCACCCTCCCCGACCTGCAGGACATTTACACCAAGCAGTGCAGGTTATGGGCTAAGAAGATCCTTAGACAGCCCAGCCACCCGGGACACTCTCTGCTCCCTGCTCCCATCACCGCTGCCTGAGGACTAAGACGGAAAGGTTGAAGAAGAGTTTTTATCCACAAGCTATCCATCTGCTCAACTCTGAGCCCTGAACTGGACTATGCACTGTGTAAAATATTCAGTTCTGTTTGACTTGCACTATGCTATGCCATGCACTTTCTGGCCCAGATACAATAACATAACCTCGTGTAAATACAAACAACTAGAATTTTATATTTTTACCCCAGATATTTATATATTTTTATCTTGTGTGCCGTGATGTGTGAATTACGTTTTATTCTTATTTATTTATTTTTGCCACTTACTATCTGCTGCAGGTACAAAACACATTTCACTGTGCATTGTACTGCGTATAACTGTGCATGTGACAAATAAACCTTATCTTAATGTCGCTCTGCCTCTTTTCCCCTGAGATCCGTGGCTTGGCTTCAGCCCCACAGCCGATCATGTCACGCCACAGATGATTTGACACATCGATGGTGACAGACGGCTATAGCCTAAGCTGAGCCAAATGACCCACATAGATGGTTACTGGCATGGTCCTCCTCATGCTGCAACAGCCTCATGGAGCCATTAAAAGATTTCACTTGCGTGTTTACAATTTGATCCACTTCATCTATTTGGCATTCATTTTTATGACTACTGAAGGAACCAGAGGGACTCCATTACGATTCTGCTTCACCTATTTAAGACGGCATGAAACGGCAAGAAGATTACCCCCCAAAAAATGTGAAATAAAGAAAGAAATACCGCAATTTGAACAGAAAATGATTGTGAGCAATTCCCTGACACGGACACAATTTCCTGACTCTCTCTATATCATTTACGATAGCAGAGAAGTGCAGGGGGGGAAAAAAAACTTAATGAAGATTTGGGTCATCACAGACAGCAGATTCATCCGGCTAAAACAAAATTGTCATCACTCTGCTATGCTGAGCTAGAGTTTAAAGGGAAGGGAGGAAGCCAGGAGGGGAAATGGGTTAGCAAAAAGATGGAGAGAGCAGCTGTGTTATGGTGTATTGCTCTGTCCCTGTCAGGCTGGGCTTATTGAATTGATGTCACTCCTTTAAATTTCGGTGCAGGTGTGAGGGAGCGAGGGAGGGGAAATAACTGAGGTTTTCCTGTGAATTTGTAGGGCCTGGCGACCTTCCAGAGATTCAAGGAGGTTTCTGAGCCCAAGGCTTTCCAGCAGTCTCTCCAATAAGATCGAATTTACCTCCAATTCAGTGCACATTTGCGTGTGTGAAAATGTCAGAGTGTTTATGTGTGCACGGTCAGGTGTGTGTTTCTTCTCAGTTAACCCTTTTCATACACCTTGATGTACACACTGAAAATGACTAGCAGGGAAAAGATTTAAACTTTTTTTTTTCTTGCTACATTACACATGCCTAACAGTGTCTGTGAAGTTTCTCAACCATTACCAAGAGGGGGAAGAAATCAATAAGTGACCAAAAAAAGGGACCTGGTCTTTGAGAGTGCCCTGCAAGCTGTGGTGAAATTGGGCATTTAATCCAATTCACATGGAGCACTCAATTCATGAATTAAAATAGAGACAAAATAAAGGCATCCTCAGATGAAATGAATATGCTGCAGTATTTCCCTTTGTGGTGCCCATGTCCCTCTGCCTTTCTGTCTTTCTCTGGTAGCAATTACAATTATGAATAAACCAGGAGATTAATTTTATAGTGTCTTCTCCACACTGTGCACTGACTGAGCTGACTGTAATCTTTTACACTGCAGGAATTTCAATATTTAGTTGAATGTTATTATCTATCAAATACAACTAGGCTTATACGGAAAATGCACAGTAGGAGGCTTGCGTGGTAAATTAAAAAAAAATTGAACATACTGACACATGACAGAGCTTGATGCAGAAATGCAGCTTGATATTAATACTGGCAGCTGTTCAGATTGAATGTGAGGTGAATTTTGGAGGCAGCCCTCTTACTTAGGAAGACAAGTAGAAATTTACAGCAATTTAGGGGTGGTGTGGTGGTCGCTTCACATCAAGAAGGTTCCTGGTTTGAAGCACATGATTGGCTGGAGCCTTTCTGTGAACAGTGTGCATGCTCTCCCACTGCCTGCATGGGTCTCCTCTGGGTGCTCCTGCTTCTCCTCACAGTCCAAAGATACGCATGTTGGGTTAGCTGGTGATTCTAAATTGGCTGTAGGTGTGCATGTGCCGTGTCTCCCTGTGTTGGCTCTGTGATGGACTGGCGATCTGATCGGGGAGCAGCCAGCCTCTCACTCTACGACAGCTGGGATGGACTCCACCACCACCGCTGTTGGATAAGTGGTTAAGAAAATGGATAGATGGAACTATTTTAGTATTTGTTGCCTAAAATGTATGAGAGGCATATGTATAAGCTGTGTGTATGAGACTAGCTTTTTATTTTCATGTACTTGCATAAAAGAGGAGGGGTCTAGAGGTACTTGAAGTCATGATGATGATGATGATGATGATGATGATGATGATGATGATGATGATGAAGATGAGGAGGAGGAGGAGTAGAAAAAGCAATCACAACCAGCACAACCCTCAAACACAGTTGGTGTGTGTACAATTGCAAAGGCTAACACAAATCCTTGAAAAAAAAGGAGACCCAGCCCATTTTTGAGAGTATGACATATCAGAGGCCATGATTGACAGCGAGGGGGATTACAAAGGCGAAAAGTGACTTTCTTGCAAAAATAACTGTTGCCAAAAGAACTGACGACGTGTCAGATGAGATGGAGGCTATTTCGAGCAGATATGAACACAGGAGCAATTTCTGCTTGCCCTTTGCTGGTCTAAACAGAGGATGTCAAACTCATTCCCCTTCATGGGCCACATACAACCCTTTCTTTTAAAGAAGCGCATTCGGAACGCATTCACATTTATTAAGCCATCCTTTTGCAAAACGGGTAAACAGTCTTAAGGAAAATGAGTGCAATTTCAACAGCTGTCCTTGCTTTTTCCCACAGAGCCTGTCTATATATCTACTGTTGTTACACAGAAATGCTACAGCCATGAATCAAAGAAACACGTCAGCATAGCTCCTTGACTCAACACGTTACTCCAGGGAATGACCGTGGGGAATGCCATTGACTTGCATCGCAATTTCCTGGTGGAAAATGGAGATTAAAGTCTAAATGCCCTCTTTCTCTTGCAAATTTAACACTCTGCAAAGCCATTTACCGGACCAGATTGGACCTTTTTACCGAGCCACTTCTAGCCCGCGGGTCATATGTGTGACACCTAGATCTAAAGATCTTCACAAACATAAGGTTTGTGTCTTCATTCTTCCTCATTCTACCCATCCCAAATCACTCATTCATCATTTAATGTTCATCTTAACAGTGCAGCGCAGAGGAATAATTGACAATTGACTTTTTGACACACATTTACACACAGGCTTTCACAAGGGTGAAATGAATATGAAACGTCTATGCTTCGCTGATAATGTTTTTGAAGCACCTTCTGAGCTGTTCTCATCAATACTTCCGTCGACCTAAAAAAGAAGGAGTAGTTCATCTCCCGCTGCTTTGTGTGAAGTGTCAGGTAGTGAGACAGGTCTGACTGGGGTTGTCTCTCTTGTTTGTTACCCTGCCTGTCCTCATTAGATGCTCAGAGATTGACACAGCCAACCCCCCCGTCCCTTCCCCTTTCCCCTCAGCCCAGATGAAGTCCTCTGTGAACACTAGCTGGGTGTGAGCAATAATGAATCACTATTAGCTGAGGTCACGCTGGCTGACAACCAATTTACAGAGCAGCAGAGGCTACAGACGGTGACATCCAGGTAAACGTGAGCATTTAACTGCTTTATCCGGAGGTAAAGCAGGTATTTTTTTAAGTAATATCCAGGTCAGATTAGACTAGATTATATCTTATCTTCTGATATTTATCAGTTTGCCTGAAGACATTTTTAGTGCAAAGCTATAATGAACTTTTCTGCATGAATATTGCATCACACGTTCAGTACTTTAAAGTGCCTGGGCACACTATTTGCCATAGGTGGGTATATTCTGACATCTAGTGGTGATTGATAATCACAGCAACAGAAAAAAATGGATACTGGTGAGAGAGGATGTCAAATGTTTGGTGATTATAAAGAATTTAAATTCCTCACAAAGCAAACCTGCAAATGCACCAGAAATGCGAAAATAAAACAGATGTTGCCCCATATTCTGTTAAACAACATGTGGCCTGTAAAGAGTTATGGAGATGCACAATAACAAGGACATAATTTCATTTTATAATGCATGGAGTTACATAATTCCACAGAGCGCTAAAACCTTTTCCTGAACTCACAGTATAATTTAGAGTGCTAATAAAGACATACAGTGTTTTGTGATGTCACGTAATAAGCTGCAATACAGTAAATCTTTTAGCGGCCGACTGAAGCAGAAAAGCAAAGAGCTGAAACAGAAAAAACCTCTATTTGCTGCAACTTTTGTGAAGGTGACTTCATACTTGAAGGTGACAGCTCAGTCATGTCCTCCATCAGTCAGAGGTCCTCAGAGAAACAGCAGGTTCCTGGGCTAATCAGCAAAATCCCACTCTGCATATCTGGGTCAAAATTAAAAGGGTTCTTGAGTTTGCAAAAAAAATTTAAAAAATCAAGGTGCTGTAATGACTTCGTTTACGCTGAAATACCTCAACAACTGTCAGGTGGATTTCCTTTAATTTTGCTCAGACATTCGAGCACCCTCAGGATAAATAGGCCCTTTTCACAGCAGTCAGTTCTGACATGTCATTGCGAGCCAAATGTGAACGTAATTAACACATTAACTGTGGCACTGCTCCATTAAATTAGCCAGGCCCCTGGTATTGCGCATGCTGGCTCGCAGGAATTATGGTGACATTCCAAATAGAAGGGGCTGTGATTAATTTGATCAATTACACTAACATTTACCCCGCTATGACATGTCAAAATGACTGCGGTGAACAGGGCTATTGCCACACAAGTAGGCTGACACTTGATGCTGAGGGGAAACAAATACCTGAACAAATATGGATGTGTCAGCTACTGTCACAACTTGGTGACTTTTGACTTCTCTAGTGCCACAATTGGCTCAAGGTTTTAGTCCCTCCAGCACTCAGATTCTGATCTGATCCTCAGTTCCCCCTTAAGCCTCAGCTGTTCATTGTTTTCAAATGGGCTAACACTTTATATTAAAATAGTAATTATACGTGTTAGATATTAGCATGTTACCACTGTTACTGTGAGACTACAGGCCTATATAAGAAATGGACATCACACACTGGTTTCTTGACTGCACATTTGGACCAACACCCAGGGAAGTATTCCCTACTCTTCTGCTTTCAGAGGGGGCACCAGCAAGATAATCCAGAATGAATGGCATCCTATGGAGCTGTAGCCCAAAAATTTAAATTCTGCGGGGTTTGTTTTGATGGAAAACAGCTACGGTGGAAAGATTTAACAATAAATTGTGGACTTTTTTTTTTTCTTGTGGAGCTAATGTCTGTGCAGTATATTAGCTGTAAACATGCTTTTTAAATTGGGCATTTTAACATGGGAGTCTATGGGGACTGACACACTTTCAGAGCCAGCCTCAAGTGGCCACTACAGCAACTGCAGCCTTTTGCACCACCTTCATTTTCAGCCCCCAGATGTTGCCCTTTTCTGTGAACATTTTAGCATGTTAACTGTGGCTATAGACGCCTTGTTTTGTTTCACTAGCCTTTCAGTGTGCTGCCACACACTAATCTGTTCATTGGTCTTACAAATGGTTGAAATAAAAATGTACTTAATATAAATATCACTGCATGGTATATCTGTTTGTGTGTACTTTGGTACATACAAGCCAATAATTAAATGATATATTTATAATATTACCACAAATATGCGAAGGAGCTACATTTTCACTAAACACCAATTGCAAGAATAATATTAACTTAATTGTTTTCTGGCAAACATTAGTACCCACATGAGGCTGTTCATGACTTTGTTTTCCTGCATTTCTAAAAACAGCTCTTTTTATCCTCCTCTAAAATGCAGAGTTACTGAGACCAAAGCCAAATGTGATGACTCACTGAAGCGCTTTCTTTCCAAAGCATTCACAATAAGTCGATTATAGTACAAACCTGGTGAGGAGTCCAGCAGGCTATTGGGCTGCAACTCTCTTATGGAGACAACCAAAAGTTCCTGCTATTTTTAGGTACTCAAATTAGAGCCACAGAAGCCACACAGTGATTGCAGATGCATTTAGCTGGACTACAAGAATATAAAATATGGATAAAGAGATGCTACACACTGATGATGCACTGAAGTTGCACATTTACCAAGCAGCAAGGACCCCAGCAATCAGACGATTTGTCTCTCTATGCTTGAAGTTTGTTTGTTAGATCATAAAAAAATTGGCTCCAAATTCAGGAAAGGCTTTCATAACTGTTTTGTATTTACATAAGAGTATGACTAAAGATTACCACCATAGTTTTCCTATTAGCGTAAAAATAAAATCGAATTAGATAATCTTAAACTGAAAAGCAGCGTGGTACAAACTGTTTTATTTTTGTGGGTAAATGATAGATGGAAAAAAAAATAAATGAGCTCCTTGGCCACTCACTTTATAATAAGCATTTTATAACAACCAGACAGTTAATTTGCAGTGATTAAATTGTCTGTTCAATTCCATGATTTTATTTGAAGCTGGCATTAGTTAGAATACATAAAGATTAAACTTTTATTGTAGATTTCCACTAGATGGCGTCTTACTTGAGTCGTCTTCATAGTGCTCATTAAAAAAAGAGACAGAAGGTTGCAAATTCGACCCAAATACCTCACCCTTCATGATTGATGACTGTAGATTATAAATTATATTATTTATTTTCGTGGTTCCCAACTGTTCAGGCCTTTTGTGTGGAGCTGTGAAACCAAATAGAGCTGTGAGCAGTTTGGCCAAACACATCCAGCTGCAAGACAAAATTTGTAAATCATCTGGCATTCCTGGAAGATGCAGTCTGATCTTCATCTAAATGATAATTATAGACAAACACAATCTGACTAGAGTAAGTAATCATTTGCACTTTGTTTTGAAACAGGCCTGGATGCGCCGCAGCACTTTTAGAACAGCATTCTAAGTCACAAAGCAACTGACAGTGATAGAGAAATGGCCAAAACAACCAAAATTAGGTCCATGGCTTTTAACAGTAGAACAAATTTGGATATGGAAAGATTTACCTTTCCATACACAGAAAAAAAAATCAAGTTTGATCAACCCCAAAGATCAACTCTGTAAAAATGACACATTGTTTCAGTTCAGTACATAACCAGACTGTACTTGCAGACTTTGTGTTGCAACCCACTACTCTGATTTATTTATAGTTTATTTATTTTATTGTATTTTATTTTATTTATCAATGCAGGTCGAACTACTCTCTGTATGTACATTTTTCTGTTTTTATATCTTAACTATTTTGTTTATATATGTATTGTTTAGTACTCATTGTTGGCACTCTCACTTTGCTGTTTAGTTACTGTAGATTGTATTTTTCGTGCTGCTGTTACATAATAATTTCCCTTGTGGGGTCAATAAAGTATCTATCTATCTATCTATCTATCACAATTTAATCATAAAATAGGGAAGCACTGAAAATGTAACTGGATGTTATGTCATTATTTTCCTTGTCCCTTTATTCGTCTAGAAATCCCTCACATTCGTCTTCCTTGTGTGCAAACTGTTGATGTGCGCTGAGCTGCGGGGTTAGTAAAGGGTTAAAAATGCCTGCCCTCTCTTGGAGACTCCGCCTCCTTTCAATGACTCAGCATAACAGGAAGTAGGAAGTGGTCA
>VUQK01012834.1:118624-133923 GCA_015106715.1 Bujurquina vittata | reverse complement strand
GGGGGGGGGTGTAGGTTACACTCTAGGTGATATTAATACCACATTACACCAGAGGGTAACAGTAGCTGAGTCTGTTATCTTTCTTCCTCATCTTGGGATACATTAAAGTCCTATTAATGTAATAGCAGTGATAATATAACACACACACTTTAACAGACTGATTTTTTTTTAATTCAAAGCACTTCAAGGGACATGTCTTATTGGATTCAATGTGATTTACTTAACGATACTGCTAATCACGTATGTATTTTATTCATTCATGTATTTATTTTTACAGGGGACCTTTGGACCCATATTTCTTGGGGATGTTTCATCCCAATGCGACATGCATGATGAGAGTGCAAAAGGAGAGAAGCGATTCATTGGCTGTATCAGGGAACTCCAAGTCAACTCAAAGGAGATTTACCTGATGGGTGAGGCAGTTAGAGGGAGAAATATCAAGAACTGTGACCCTCCTGTCTGCCAGCACTTTCCTTGTCGTAACGGAGGAACTTGTATCAGGTATCGAACCACTTTTTACCCTAATTAAAGGTTACTTAACTACATTTAAACATGAAAACCAAATATTAGAGTCTCTGATACACTTCCTTTATGTAATAATAATCATACATATAATACAATAATACACTGGGTGAGTTGGTGTGGACTGCAACAGATTTGTATAGAGGACTGAAATTGCCTGAGTCAAAAATAAACAAGGAAATAAATAAATACATTTGCATGCTATTAAATGCATAACATAAATGCATCATATAAAATACTGTAATTGAAATTAATCTCAGCATTCATTGTTTAAAATGTATATAAACTTACTTATTTGCCTTTATTTCCTTCCCATTTAATTTAATATCCATAATTAATAATTTACATAATTCCAATGTATATATTTATTCACATTTAGTATTTTTTTATAAAATAGCAATATATATTATTTTTTATATATTAGTACATGCCCACGGTACTGTATTGTTTGGCCTTTTCATGCTGTTGCCAATTTAATATACCTAATCACACTGAGAAATAAGGTTCTTGTTTATGTGCAAAAAATTTATAATTTTAAGCCGTTGCAATGTGGTTGCTGGGCAACGTGATGCAATCATAATATATCATGCATAATTCAGCTTTTGCAGATATAAATGAGACCTTATTGTTGTGAAATGATAGGAGAATTTTACAAGGAATCAAAGGTGCCATAATACCAGCCTGTTGCTTGGTGGTTCCTAGGCAACATGATGGCACCAGAACCTTGAGGGAACTAAGATGTACCTGTAGGCTATGTTTGGTTGCTCAACTCTTGATGGTCTATGATAAGTTTATGGACAAAGAAGCAAACACACATAAGATATTTGATTAATTATCAACTTATTAGTCTTTCTGGTGCGCTTATTAGTATAATAATTAAGTGTATAAAAAAATCTAGTTTAGTTGTTTTTAATTGTGGCAGCTCCATACATTAAATTTTAGTTACAGATGTGACTCCTGGTTATGCTTCTTCTATATGAATTGCAGTTGCTTTAGTGTGAAGCAGAATTTTTAGAGTCACAGTGAGTCTTGTTGTAGGAGTTTATATTCCAGTTTAAATTATTTTTTCCAATCTCTAAAAACATGAATGGCACTGTGGCTGTACAGTGGGTGTTTTGGACATCTACAAACTCAGTCAGGTAGCAAAATGACAGTTTGGCAGTTGCTTTTGGATCCACTGACCATTTTCTAATGCAAAACTCATCACTTGTCAAGCTTATCTTATCAACATGGGACTAATTCCAGTGTGGGCCTATTCAAGGGTATCTGTGCTCTGTGGAATATTGGCCTGCACGGTGTTATCAGTGCAATGAAACAAAACAAAAACAAACTGTAACTTGATTTTTTATCATGTTTAGGGGCAATAATTATTTTGGAATTTTAATGATAAACTGTCATCCCAAGACATTTTTGTCTAGTTTTGCAATTTATACTCTTCTTTGTTTTCTAGCCACAATGCTATGCATTGAGTCTTTCAAATGTTTGTAATGAAGTCTGGAACAGATGAGTCAATAACATTTCAGATGCTGTCATTCTGCTGTAAATGAAATAATTTCAAATTAACAATAAACAAACATACAAAAGCTGCAGCTTAGCAAGCTTATTTATTTATTTTTTGTTTGTTTTATGGATGACAGCATTCTCAGAAAGCTTGTACGAGAACACAAATTGCACTACAACACACAGAGAGGTGGTTAGGGTAAAGAGGGTGCTGGGTTTACTGTGTTGCTTTCCATTAGAACAGCAACACTGATGTGAGGAGCTAGCACATTATTGACCATCCTTTATGTTTTTGTTTTTTTTTTAACACTTCCTGCTCAGGCAAGTTGGTGGTTTTGGTTTAACCACACCACCGTTTAAAGTGCTTTTACACTACAAGCTATATTGGCCCATATACAACGCCATTTATACTTTTAATTGTACATCTAAAGTGCTTTCACCATCATAGTTACACTCACACCAATGACACATCACTGACATTTTTAGGGTTAAGTACACTTACTGGACACTTTATTAGGGACACCTTGCTAGTACTAGGTTGGACTCCCTTTAACCATAAGAACTAAATTATTCTTCATGGTGTAGGTTCAACAAGGTGCTGGAAACATTCCTCAGAGATTTTGCTCCATATTGGCATGATAGCATCATAGACTTTTCGGCTGCATAGCCATGATGCCAGTCTCCCATTTCACCGCATCCCAAAAGTGCTCTATTGGATTGAGATATGATGACTGTCGAGGCCATTTGATGCTGTGAACTCATTGTCATGTTCACAAAACCAGTTTGAAATGATTTGAGGTTTTAAACATATTTTGTGTTATCCTGCTGGAAGCAGCCATCAGAAGATGAGTACACTGTGGTCATAAAGGGATAGGCATGGTCAGCATCAATGCATGGGTTGATTGTAATGTTTAAATGATGCTCGTTTGTTACTAAGAGGCCCAAAGTGTGCCAAGAAAATAACCCCCACCCCATTACAATGCCACCAGCAGCCTGAGCCATTCATGCAAGGCAGGATGGATCCATGCTTTCATGTTATTTATGCCAAATTCTGACCCTACCGTCCAACTGTCACAGCAGAAATTGAGACTCATCCAACCAGGCAACATTTTTGCAGTCTTCTATTGTCCATTTTTGGTGAGCCAGCGTGAACTGTAGCCTCACTTTCCTATTCTTAACTGCGAGGAGTGGCACCCGGTGTGGTCTTCTGCTGCTCTAGCCCATCTGTTTCAAGGTTTGACATGTTGTGCATTCAGAGATGAGTGATCATTTGAGTTACTGTTGTTTTCCTGTCAGCTTTTAGCAGTCTGGCCATCTCCTCTGACCTCTGGCATCAACAAGGCATTTTCCCCTGAGAACTGCCGCTCACTGAATGTTTTCTCTTTTTCTCATCATTCATTCTCTGTAAACTCTAGAGATGGTTATTTGGGAAAATTCCAGTAGATCAGCACTTTCTGAAATACTCAGACCAGCCTAAATGGCACCAACCACCACACTGGTTTCAAAGATACTTAAATGACCTTTCTTCCCAATTCTGATGCTGAGTTTGAAATTCAGCAGCTTGTTTTGACCACGTCTACATACCTAAGTGCATTGTGTTGGTGCCATGTGATTGGCTGATAAGATATTTGCATTAAAAAGCATTTGAAGAAGTGTATCTAACAAAGTGGCCAATGACTGTATATTGCCCAGTGAAACTTGGAACTGCGGCAGTAACTTTCCAATTAGTGGATGACCCGTCACCTTTTGGGTCACAGCCATCCTAAATCTAAAACAAAAATGTACTTTTTTTTCCTCTTTTTTTTTTAACATTAATCATGTGATTTCTTGTAAGTGGAAAGGATCAGTTATAGTGACCAGTTAGTCAATCCCCTTAGGGGTACTGAGTAGTTTATCATCTCCAAGCTTATTGTTTTGGACTTTATGACCCACAGCTCTAGATCTCACCTTGTCAGTGGCATCAGTGCAGTCAGCTGTTTTCAGCTAAAAAGCTCTAAAATCTTATTGTTCATTGTCTGTCAACCACTACAACAGAAAGTGTCAGCCAGCAGGTAAACATATATTTATTGGATAAAGAGAGCTATTTCCTCTGGGAGACTATGAAGACAAATAAGAGAGAAAAGAAAGGCGAATATTGGATTTTCATTTATCAGGTCATCAAAATGTGTCACAAATGAAATACTGCTCAACATCTGCTGGATGTGTGATCTTGGTTCATCTGGAAAGGGGGCTGGAAAGATGATACATGGGTGTTGTTTGCAGCTTGAAATTAAAATCTCCATAAAAGAGTAAAGCAGTCATGCACAGATAATTTTCACATTTTGGGAAAAAATTTACAGTATTTTCTCGTCCAGTTAAATCAGTTCCCAGGCTAAAGTTAGTTCTGCATGCTGAGCCAAATATTTGGATCTTTATCTTTATCTAGTGCAGCTCATCAGACTGCCATCAGACCCCACTTACCAGCCATTTTGCCTGTCTTTTTAAATATGCATTAACTACACATGATGCTCTTTCACCTTAGGTAATCTAGAAAATAGCTGTTCTAAATGCCTTCTTCATTGTGTTATGACACTATCAATTAACAGATGCATTTATTAAACAGGAAATGAAAAAGGGCACCATGAATATTGGAATATGAATAGCTCCAAGAATACCAATTAAGAGCTAGTGGCATTGGCTTGTCATGTGTGAGAGACTGGGCCTTGCAATTATCTGTGTGATGAATATGCCTTATTGCAGTATCCTCTTGAACCACACAGCGTGCAAAGGTCATCAGGAGTTCACAGAGCTCTGTTCTTTGTGTTAGCTGCCCTGAATTGCACGACCACAACATAATAAGATGAATAAGGACTTTTATCAGAAGTTCAGTTGGGGTGATTTTTACCACTGCCTGCTTTTAATGTGGCTCTCTGTTCATTTAGGCAAGTAGAAATATCAATATTAAATCCCAAGAGCATAATGGCTTGTGGCTTCTGCGTGATACATACACATTAACAAGCCAGGCAATCAGCACCTGAAAACTGTGGCCTTTTTATCTTCAGTGCCAGCTCCATGATGCTTGATATCTGTGTCGTTTATAAATCTCAGCTGCAGGCTGCATAGACAGATGTTATTAGACTGAGTGTCAATGCAGTTTATTTTCGAGACATATGCACGCGTATAACCCCATTTCCAAAAAGGTTAGAACACGGTGTAAAGTGTGACTACAAACAGGTTGCAATGATTTGCAAATCATTTCAGAACTTTGCTTCATTGATAACAGTATAAGAAAAACATATTTTGTTTACATTTGTTCTTTTCTTGGAATGGCACCATTTTTACTTGCATTTATGGCTGCAGCAGCAAACTGTGTTTACTGATATTGTATTTCAGCCTGTACAGAGACTTCCACCGTGCAGTTGTGTCTCTCGTTAATTCAATGCTGCCTGAGGGCTTGAAAATCATTGGCTTCCTGCCTTGAATACAGAGATTTCTTTAGATTCTGTGATTCATTTATTGATATTATTCACCATGCACAATGAAATGACCAAAATGAAAATTAAAATTGTTGAACTATTCACCCACACAGTCTTTTACAGGGTGCTGAACTCATCCCCATATTTACTTCTGAAAGCCTCTCTGGGATGCTGTTTTTATATCCATTCAGTGTTAATTGGAGGAAAATGTGCAGACTTGATTTCACACAGTTAGATGGTGGGTCAAAAATCATGCATCATGATGATGATTAGATGGTTTAAAAAAAAAAAGCATCTTGCCCCTGGATACCCTTCTCCCCGACTGTGAATGTCCTGCTGGGGTGCTGATGCTGATGGCATCCCAGTATGCCTCTCTCTGTGCGTGCACTGAAGCTTTTGAGGGAGCAGTTGGCAGCACCTGAGGGTGTCTGTTGTTAGGCCATGAGCACTAGGAACCAGTGTTTACTTTACCCAGTGAGGTCCCATTTTGTTTTTTGCTTTTTTTTACATAATATTTTTAAGGCCTTGTTTGTCACAAGAACAAAATTTGACTTTAAGGACTATAGGAAGTAATACAGCATGCATAATTTTCTTCATAAAATCCCAACTTGTTATTTTTACACTGTTTTTGTAAAGATAAGACAGGATGTGCACATTAATTAGCTGCTACCAGTAGTACTGCTAAGCTAAGTTTGCTGGCTTCTGACAGTAGCTTCATATTTGCTGTACAAACATGAGTGTGTTGATCCTCTCATCTAGCATACTGATATATATAGTGCTGCCCCATTCCTGTTTTCATTTCTTTCATATTGGTCAGATGATCAAACAAATGTTAATATTGAACAAAGATAACCCAAGTAAATACAAAATTCAATTTTTAAATATTTTGCCACCCCACAACCCGCTTGTTAAATCATAAATAAACTGTGATTAGCCACATTTTTGGAAAGCTGAGTTCAGTTTCACCAGCCACCCAAGTGCACATTGATGACTCATCCAGGAGGTCACAAGAGAACCCAGAACAACATCTAATGAACTGCAGGCCTCAGTTGCCTCAGTTAAGGTCAGAGTTCATGATTCAACAATAAAAAAGAGACTGGATAAAAGTGGCATCCATGGGAGAGTTCCAAGGAGAAAACCACTGCTGACCAAAAAAAACCCCACAAAGGCTCGTCTTACATTTGACATGGCGCTGCCTGGCAGGAGCTGAAGAAAAACATCTCGATGATCTCCAAGACTTTTAGAAAAGAATTCTGTGGGCTGACGAGGCAAAAGCTGATTTTCTTTGGAAGGTTTGTGTCCCGTTACATCTGCTGCAAAATTAACGGCATTTCATAAAAAGAACATCATACCAACAGATAACCATGGTGGTGGTAGTGTGATGGTCTGGGGCTGCTTTGCTGCTTCAGGACTTAGATTACTTGCCATAATTGATGGAACCATAAATTCTGCTCTCTACCAGAAAATCGTGAAGGAGAAGGTCCAGACATGAGTTTATTCCCTGAAGCTGTAGCACACTGAAATCGGATTGAGATACTTTGGCACAACCTTAAACACGCTGTTAATGCTTGAGACTCCTCCAATGTGGTTGAATTCAAGCAATTCTGCAAAGACGAGTGGGCCAAAATTTATCCACAGTGATTTGAAAGACTGATAGCCAGTTATCAAAAATGCTTGATTGTAGTTCTTGCTACCAAAGCTGAATGAGCTGAAAGATACCGAAACACTGAAGGTAACTGCCAAGTTAGAGAATGATTATCTGTGAGCCCGTAACTTTGAGGGACACATTTCTCGTAAAAGTACCTCTGATTTATTGTTAATGGAAACTTATTGATCGCAGCTGCTCTATAGTATTGAGATTGTGTGATCTTTTCGTTGAAGTAAGAGAAAACAGGCTGATAGGCTACAAGGACAGAGCCACCTTTTTTTCTTTCTTTTTTTTTTTTACTGAGTAGGGGACAGACACAATATTTTCACACTCAGAGCAGAATTTTTACTAATTGGTTGAAGTAGAGATGATGCTTCGTTCATTCTGTGATGGTTGTGCTTCGGTGGCACACAGTCCTCCACTTAACAGTAAATCCTCCAAGTGCTCAGTTTCACTGCCTGCAACTTCGCAAAGAAAGTGAAACAAATTTTATCTTAATCAGAACATCAGTTATGCTTCTTTCAAAGTACCTATAAAAGAACTCAAGGTCCAAGAAACAATTATTTTACTTTACAGCTTGAGAAGCAAACACGGCTACCATTCTGGGCTCAATTGTGGTCTCAGAAGGATATTTCCAAATAAAACTCCCTCATTACAGAGTTTATTCCATTTGGTGTCTTTGAATTTTGGAGGACGAGCGCATTCAGAACATCTCTGTGAAGATGTTTATTTGTCAAATTGTTTTTGCACATGTAAACATGTTTTAAATAAGTTCCTGTATAACCTTGACATATTTAGAAGAAGCAAATAATAATAACTCAATATGAAAGGAAAATGCAGCATACAGAATACAGCATTTAAATTTCCTGTGAGAAATAGAAAGAGATTTTAGCATGAAGTCTGTATCCATGAGGGTCATTTTAAAGGACCGGGCTGCTGTTTTTCTGTATTTGTCTTACTAAATTCATTAATTAAGTCTAAAAGTAGTAATTTGTTAATCAGTCTCTTAGTACTTCTCGACGGTCCCATCCAAGCTCATTGCATCCCACGGAAGATGTAAATCTTTTAAAAGGAGCCACATTTTAAATGTAGGTTAATTTTTCTTAAAGGCCAACAGATTTCCTAAAACAGCAGTGTGGTGTCACTCAAGCAGGAATAAATCTTGCATTTGCTGAGCACTAACCTCAGCTGTGGACAGATTTGATGCTCCCACCGGCATAAATGTCGACCAAAATATTGACTTACCATTGACTTAAAATAATCTGCAGCAGTCATGTTCATTGCAATTAAGGATACCAACACCCAGTGCAGTGATGTTGCTCATTGATCTGTGTTTTGACAAAAGATTACAGTTCAGTGGCACAGTAAGACTTTTGGAACTTGGTGCTGTATTTCCATAGCATTTGTTGGCAGAAATAAAATAAAATAAGACAGTATTTTTTTTCTGGAAATTAGGCCTGGGACTTGTCTTGTGCTTAATGACTAAACAATTAAGTATTCTTAACAACACTGCTGTTTTTAAATGGAGAGACTACCAGTTCAGTGACCTCCTATGCACAGTGTTAGCTGTAATTCTGATTAGCCAGACTTCAAAATTGTAATGTTTTGAAGTTTCTTTATAACGAATCTCTCAGCGAAGTCAGTCGGTTATTTTTTAGCCCAGACTGGCTTACAGGACTTTCTGAAGTCTTCTTCTTCGTGTAGCCGCCACGGAGAAAATAACGTCTCTGCTGTAGAAATTTAGCGAGGAGAACAGCCAAGAATTACAACTGTCATGGATGATGAGCTCAAAAAGACAGTGGAAAAATGCTGTCAGAGAAAATGATTGTATCGCTTTAAGAGCCTGACAGTGTTAGTGTGTGACTGATAGGCGCAAGATACACAAATGTGAGTTTTACATATTCTGGTATAATGCACATCACTTCAATGATGAGGACTCCTCTCACTTTGGGTTAATATTGCCTCAGGGAAACTTTCCAACATCTCAACAGGATAAGTGTAAAGTGTTTCATATCCTAAAAAATATTGTCCTCAAACTCTCATAGAAAAGAGGTAGCGTCACCATTATACTCATCTCCTTGTTAAAAAATAAGAAGAATGACAGCAAACATAGTTTATTACTTTTTGGAGTTATAGGTTAGAGAGTTATTATATGAATCCAACTTTCATATTTGGATAGGTCTATTTTTTCTGTTGTTTGGACAAAACCCGTGCAAGATTAAACAAAGTCAGGACTGGCTGTTTTGCAGTGTTAATGTCTAAAAGGCCCGTGCTCTTGATCAGTACACTCACCAGTCACTTTGTTAGGTGTACCTGCTCAAGCGCTCACTAATTATATAACCGGCCAATTATGCGACAGCAACTCGATACATTTTAGCATGTGTACATGCTCAAGACAATCTGCTGAAGTTCAAAATGAGCATCAGATGGGGGGAAAACAGGAGATTAAATTAATGTTGAGCGAGGTATGTCAGATTTGAGTGGTCTGAGTGTTTCACACACTGCTGACTTACAGGGATTTGCCCACAGAGATTGATCCAAAAAAGAGAAAATGTCCATTCAGAGGGAGTTCCCTGGGTGAAAATGCCTTGTTGTTGCCAGAGGTCAGACTGTCACTCACATAACCCCCATTACAGCCAAGGTGTGCGCATCTCTGAACACTAGCTCAGATCATCTCAAACTGGGTTCCTGAACATGACAATAAGTTCAGTGTACTTAAATCACCTCCACAGTCACCAGATCTCAATCCAGTAGACCACCTTTCAGGTGTAGTGGAACAGGAGACTGTGATCATGGATGTGCAGCCAACGCGTCTGCAGCAACTGTGTGACGCTATTGTGTCATTATGGAGCAAAATCTCTGAGGAATGTTTCCAGCACCTTCTTGAATCTACATATGTCATGAAGAATCTCAGGGGTACTGTACTGAAGGTTGCTGCGTTTGCAGTTTTACTAACACTTTGCTGCGGGAATTAAACGTGTAGCTCTTTACACAAATGTCTTTTTAGTGCAAAGTAAATGTCCACATCAGACACAAGGCACGAAATTAGAGTTTCAGCAATTTTGTGAAATTTTGCACTGCATACAGTTACTCTACCATCAAAGACTTGCGAAACTTAAATGCCTTTGTTGTCTGTTTGGTATTAAGATATTCTACAACTGACTTTTCCAGCAAACACTGAAATCTGTTCTGTACACCAGCCTAAATGTTTTTTTTTCAATTATTTGATTCATCCAGCACAAGCCTTTCTGTGTACTCACCAGATTTTAATTAATAGTCTTTTTTTTTTCCTCTTCTTTGAGATATTTTTGTGTCTCTTACTATAATGTTATGTCAGTAAACACTGGATATTCACTGATTTCCTGTTTCTCGTTGTTGTGTCACAGAGCAGCAAAAACCACTCAAGTTATTGTCCATTATCTGTCCACTGTGTGCCCTGGATAAAATATAATACACAACTTTATCACTGTCAGGTCTTACTATACACAGTTTGTTTAAATCACAGCATCTCTGACATGAATGTTAAATATAAACCCCAATGTTACTGCTTATCTGATTGGCTGTTTGTCAGTGTAACGGGCTGGAGGTTGATGCGACTTTTACTCAGTCACTTATCATTTGAAATATGGGTTTGCTTTCGATTTGTCCATAAACTGTGTCATTCTGGGCTGCCCGGTTTATCAGTGAAGTGTGGTTCTAAATGCAAACACAGCTCCTCTCGTCTGTGGTGCACTCTTTACACTCTTCTTCTGTGTTTTACTTTTAATTAATTTAACATTGAACAGCTCTTGTTGGTTAAAGAGTTGATGTTTTATGAAAATTCAGAGATGTCAAGAATAGTTAATTCATGAGACATCAGTTAAAGGGCAATGCTCCAGAAGAATACTAAGTTTTTATTTTTTTCCTTTTCAGACAGAGTACAATAAGCTTAGAAATATAAAATAAAAACTGAATAGATGCACTGCCATATTTCAAAAGTCTGCAGTTTAAAGAGTGAATATACTTCCCAAAGTGTTACTGAAAAGCACAGCTTTCTGCAGAGTGCAGTGTATTCTAGGTTGGACCATACAAATATTGTCTGATCCCCTGAGAAAAGTTCCTTCATGCTTTATACCAGCTTTCTATATGGATTTATTTCAAGTCTCGTCTTTGTATGCATTTCTATGGCAGTATGTTTCAAAAGACTCTGTGATGGAGACTTAACAAACATCACCCTTCTCCACCAGCAAGGAAAAGTTTGCAAGGTTGCCTGGAAGAGGTCAGAAAAATATCAAACAGCCTCCTGCTCACTCGGAAGTCTGAGCATGTCAGGTGAAAGCCGTGTGTAAATTCCGTTTCATGACTTTATGTATAATAAAATTCATGTTACAAAATAATTGAGTAAGGGGATAGTCGCTTTCAAATATTTTTCCCACCCACCAACAAACAGAGCATGTGTACTATAACTGTGTCCAAATGGCTCGTTACAGTGCTGGAAAGCAAATGGTCTTTCAGTACCAAAGCAGCTCTCTATAAATAATATCTGCTAAACCCAGTGGTCCCTTTTATCTTAACAAAGGATGAAGTGGGCTAAATGCTTTCATCCAGAGAGCCGAAGACTCCAGCCTTACTGTATTTGCATAGAAACAAGCACTTAAAAACAAGGCCTCCGTAAATAACTTACTGAAATCTGAGCAGTACATGTGGCTGCACAGCTTATTGTTCCAGCTGACAGGAATATCATAAGCTAACCAGTCAATTATTCATCAATTTATCTGGTACTTATTAGATTAAAAATGTATGCCTTCTTTAATTATTTATGCAGAGTGTGTGGTGCAGCGGGAAGGTTTTGAATGGCTTGAGATATAGCGTTATGCATTTATGATTAACATATTCAAATTTATCTGCAAACATTACTACATTTTAGTAATCAGGGTGATTGCCTCTGGCAAATTAGAATAACCTTTTGTCACTCCACACATCAAGTTTTTGATTAGGCCAATTAAAACTCAAGTGTTGCTGCTCTACTCTTTACCTTTTTGGAGGCAGAAATATCTGCAGCCTGTTTCTGTTCAAGTCATTAAACCATTCCAGTTTAATGATTGTTTTACATCTGGTATGACAGGTCAAGTCTTTTACTCCATTGCTTTTGAAGGTCAAAACTGATCAATAATGAAGGCGAACCTGGGTCACACAAAATGGATCCTTCTGTTAATTATAAGCTGCTTTTGGTCATAGAAAATTGGTGTTTGCCCAAAGAAGGCAATGAATTGTTTTGTGGTCAGCGCTTTATGTATTTAAAAAAAAAGGATAGAAAAAAATCATGGAAATACACAGGCAAGTTTAAAATGCATCTTGGCAATGTACTAATTAATTGCAAACATTTTTTAGTATATGCTACCCAATCTGTAAAGTCATCTACAGTACATTCATGTTTACATCTTGGAATAAAATTAATCAAATCTGGAAGAGAATTATGTGGTCACTCACTTTTATCATTTGCCATGAGGACTAATGATGAATAATGACTGCTAGAGGGGTTCGTGTTTGATTGTTGGTGAAGCTCAAAACAGAAGACAGTTATATGCGTAACGCGCCTCCTGTGGAGCTCCGCCCTTGTTGTGCAACTGTCCAGTTATCCACTTTTGAGTCTGGGTCTTTCCCAGCAAAAGCGTCACGTCATACATCCACACCTGTAGTCTCACTTATGTGTAATTTAGTCTCTAAACTTTTTTTTTTTAGACTATGGGAGGAAACGCCGACGTCTGGAGGAAAACTCACTCAAGCTGTCTGCCAGCAGCATTTAAACACCAACACTAAGTGACAATGCAAGGGACAAATTAGCTGGATTCAACGCATTGAATCAAAACAGCTGTAGCAGGAGGTGCCATGCCATTTAATATTTCATTCTTCCTCTTGCTGGTTGTCAAAGCCTATAAAAAATAACAGCACCTGTTCTGCTACATGACATTTTTCCATCTTTGAGTATCGCTTTAAAAATATTGTTCACGGTTGTCAGTGTCATTGGGCAGCTGTATATCAAGGTGCCTTGAAATATCTTGAAATATCCAGCAGCCTGTTAATAACCGTCAATTGAAGCATTATCCCTTTGTGTTTCCATATAGTCATATCAAACAGTTCTCAACTTTGATGACAGAATGTAAATATTTCATTTCTAGAAGCCATTTTCTCAAGGAGCAAAATATATTCTGCAGCAGTGCTCAAAACACATTATTAATTTATAGATTTGAAACCCCACCAATGCTTCCTCTGTCTGATTTTATACCTTTCAGAGTTGTGCACATCTTAGAGCATTCTATAAAGTCCCTGTCTGGATATCACTTTGCATGCTAGGTCACCCTCTTGTTTCTTGCCATGAAAGGAAGTGCACAAAAGAATCGTGAAATAAGACATAGAAAATCTTTTGACATACCACTAATTATCTGGCGGTTTTGTTTTGTTTTGTATGTTAGGGTACATATGTTTAGTTTGATCAATTTACATGTGAAGTAATTCTGGTTTCTGCTGTAGCTGCTTCTATGATCCAGGCATCCAAAGCAGGATTTAGATTTTTCTCCACCACTATCTATACTAAATTGTGGCTCAGCACATCTCATTTATTGCAAGACCTTTTGAAACCATGCGTTTCAGTGCAGGTAGTTTTATCTTCACTCCCCTTCCTATATGTTCTGTCTGATGTCTATACATTTAGTGACGCCGAGGACTGGTTCTGCGAGTGCCCCCCATTATACACCGGCCGGCTGTGTCAGCTCACCTCCTGTGAGCGGAACCCCTGCAGTCACGGAGCCACATGCATCCCGAAGTCGCCATTAGAGGCTGTTTGTCTGTGTCCCTATGGAAGACAGGGTCTGCTGTGTGACCAAAGTAAGTGTTCGCAGAGCAGCTCCACATGGAACAATGCAGTGCAGATGTAGCAGCTTCATTAAGAGAGTGATCTGCAGACAGCTGGTGAATTAGGGCCTTGAGCAGTTGGTAGAATCAGGGTCGGTTGTTAAATAAAAGGATTAATGAAATTAAATTCTGATGAAAAAGCAAAAAGTATTCCTCCAGCAATGGAGTCAGATAATCAAGACAAAAACTGTGGCTACTTGTCTGAATATTTTGAAAGACTATTTTAAATTTATAAGATCTTATTTCCCAACAGCTATAATTTCAGCGCTGCGTCTCAATTTTTTTTTTCTTATGTCAGGCTTCTGCTGTGCCTTGGCAAGGTTTTAGAAGTAATGGTAATAAGCTATTTTCTACATACATTTGGGAACATTTATCATATTTTGTGTTTGGTACTATTTTGTAAATGTTGCTGACATTTAAAGGAGAACTATTATGCAAATGTATAGCACCATATTTTTATTCTTGGACTCTGCTTTGTAGCTTTGTGTGATTCACAGTTCAAAATAATCCTTTTACAGGGTCAAATATATACATATAGTCACTAAAATCTTTTAATCAGTAGTGCTGAGGGTTCTAAACAGTTTTTTAACTTGACAAGGCCAAGGCCTATTAACTTCTCATTAGTAATCATGATTGACTATAACTGGTAGTTTCTCTTTGCCAGCATAAAAAGATTTGTTTGACAGCAGGCACTGGATTATCCAATACTCAAAGACAATGGAAAACTCAGTGAAGAACAAAAATGAGAACTGTAGTAGATTTACACAAGTTTTGAAGACCTCTTGGAGCCAATTCTGAACAACTGGACGTAAGTACAAGTTATTCAGATGTGTCACTTTGCCACTTAAGAAGATCCAAACTGTCACCTTAGGATGCGAAGAAATTTGTTGAAGCAGTGTCACTGTCCACAGTTTTACTGAGAAAGAAGCCCCTGCTCCAAAATCAAATAGCTAAATGCCTACTGGAGAAAGGTCCTATGGTCAGATGAGACAAAGATTAGCCACAATGAGTTACAATGAGGCTTTCAGATCTAAGAACACTGTAACAACTGTCAAGCATGGTGGTGGTCGCTTCATGCTCTGTGGCTGACTGCCAGTGTTACTGGTATATTGTATAAAGTGGGTCTAGTCACAAAGAAGGAGGACTACCTCCAAATTCTTCAACTTCACCTCAGAACAACATTTAGTTGAAACTTTAACACAGTTCCACCAGGACAGTGATCCCAATTAAATTAAAACTGGCAAGGTAAAACTCGCTAAGTTGCATTTAAACAAATATATGTA
>VUQK01012834.1:94338-112439 GCA_015106715.1 Bujurquina vittata | reverse complement strand
AAGAGCAGTTCTGTGTTTGAATCCACACTGCTGTGGAAGAAAAAAAAAAAACACAACAACATAGCTGCGTGGGCAAATTCACGTCGAGTCCCCCTTGTAAAAATCAAGTAGATGGGTATGCTGAAATTGAGTACAAGCAAGATCATTATTGAGTCAACCATGCGTTCTGAATAAGTAAACTTGAGGTAATTGAATATCGTTGCAGTTATTGTGGTACCCTTGTGAACGAAGAGTGTGAAGCTAAGCTTGCTCGCCAGAATCCTTCCTAAACAGCTACTAATGAAAACGGCACAGGATGAGAAAAGGTGGTAGTATTTGAAAACAGGTCATCATGTAAGAGCGTCAGACGAGGAAATATTTCACCAGCCCCTGGTTTGTATTGTGTGGCAATAGTGCCATCTTTTGGTAAGCTCTGAGGTCGCTGATGAATCAGATCTCTTACTTTGAACAAAATGAACACACAGGCACCGCAAAGCCTGCAGCAGCTAATTCATAAGTATATACAGTACAAATTTGACCCTTCACATGTGTTCTGATTGTGCTTGCTTTGCAGCCGTCGATATCACTCGTCCCAGGTTCAGTGGAAGCGATGAGTTTGGTTATACCTCCTTTGTGGCTTATTCCTCCATCCCGAGCCTCAGTTTGTTCTATGAATTCAAGTTGAAGTTTACACTTGCAAACACTTCATCTGCTGTCAAAGACAACCTCATGCTGTTTGCTGGACATAAAGGACAAGGTGAGCCCAATCCTGACACTTGCATAGCAATTTCAATTATTCATAAGCTCCAGTGGGAATGTGGGGGGGAATAGTTTGAGAAGTTTCCTTTGTTGGTTTTAGTTTTCAAACTTCTTTGAGGATTTTAAAAGAAACACTAGTGCAATTTTGTTTCACCTGCTGTGTATGATAATGTGCTGTCTAATGGATTTCCGCTCTTCTTTCAGATCCTCTATTCAACAGAATTCCCTGAGGACTTTCTTTCTTATGAGATTTTGAGACATTAATGAGTTCACCACTTTGTTGATTTCCAGCTAAACAATTGTTGTTTTTGAGTTTCAAAGGAAGCGTGTGAGCGTTCCTCGGATAAAATTAACATGTGACCCAAACAGCTTAAAACAATTAAAGTGCAATAAATGGACTTTTAGGTGGAAACGTGCACTGTGTTGGGGTCAGCGGTATTGCCTTTCTGTGGGGGTCAGATTTGGAAGCAGATATTTGCTGTGCCATTGTTGTCAGCATATTTCATTAAAATAATGAAATAGAAACAGGATCATGGATCTCATGCACTTGTTTCTTTTAAGAATCATCGAGGATGCACAAAAAATAAGAGCAATATGAATGATGAAAGACTGCAAATTGAAGAGCACTCTTGAATGGTGCAAATTCAGCAAAGGGCTGCGGGTCAGAGTGGAGCCCAAGCTGCTGACTTTCAGCCCTAAGGCATGTATGCGGTTGCCTGCTCACGCCATGAGCTAATCTGGCACCTGTAAGATTTTAACTAAAGGTTAATACAGACAGGGTTCATCAGAGTGAGACATTCCACAGAAACTTCCTGAGATTATTCAATTGTATTTAAATATTACCAAATGGATAAACATTATTGATGACAATATCCAGATAAAGAATATGTTTGAAAGGATGTGAACGCCTTTTCCTTCAGTTCCTTAAACTTTAAATGTATCTCTTACTTCATCATTTGGATCAACATTACATCTGCATCTGGAACCACCAATGAACGGCTATCTAGATTATTTCACCTAAGCGGAGGTACTAGATGTTTCCCAGTATCGCTAGTATTTATGTTATTTTTTTATTTATTCAGTTTTGTCTTGCTTTCTCTGTAAACCCACTGGGCTCTGCCATTAGACTGAATGAAATGATTATTGGATATAACAGATTCTTCATCCTCTGCCTGTCAGTCCATTATCTGATTAACAGCTTTGGCAACACTTCTTTCATACAATACAGTACATTAAAAATCTCACAGTCCATGTTTCAACAAACACTATTTAGATTTTCAAATTCACTGCTAAATATCATTAAACAAGATCTGGTTAGATTGATTAAACTTGCGCTGTCCGTCATATGATTTCCACCATCATAATTAAAATTCTGCTGAAAATAAACAGTTTACAACAATCCCCGTTATTCCACCCCTGGGCCTGCTCTACCAGTATCATTATAGGCAGCACTGGAGAAACGGCTCCAGTTCTGCCTGGCTTCATATTGAACAGAATCTCTCTAAGAATCTCTCCACTCAGCATATTGGATTCATAGATAAATCAGTTAAGACCCACAGCTACTTTAAATTTCTTACCATAAATATCATCCTCACTGCCTGGTGGAAAGCAAATGACATACTTGACCTCAAAGTATCTCGTTCTACTCGTACAACTGTCTGGCATAAGCCTATGTTTAAAATCAGTGAGGAGCTTCCCTGCATTGAGAGACGTAAAAAGCCTCGGGCACCTTTTTATTTGCAGCTGTCTCGTGAACTGAGACCTTCTTAGGCAAACGTTTAACTTAACCCGCAATTAAATCACCAGGACATGCAGTTGAATGAGACCATAAAAAAAAAGAATTTCCACGACTTGCTTCATCCTTCCATGTTCACTAAAACTACGTTTGTTTTGACTCCAAAAACGAATTAACTGCAAAATTCTCCGTGTCATACAATTCAAACATTTAGCTAATCCATTATTATAATCTTAGATCTAAGATTACACATCATCACTCACAAATTGTACTGCATGTGCTTCACAGACAACAGAGCCAGTAAGCTTTGTCCCACTTCAATAGACAACTACTGTCTGACTGCACAGCAGCTGGACTCCTTTGTTTGGAGGCCACGGAAAAACTGTTCTTGAACGCTCCCTCGTATTAAAATAAAAATTTCTATTTAGGAAAACTTGTATGCAAATGTATTAATGTAAGTGGAACACTTTTTTGTCTGTATATTTTGAGTGTCCTGTTTTGGTGGTTGACTTTCTTCATATTTTGTAGGCAGCGATGGGGATGACTTCCTTGTTTTGGGATTAAAAAGTGGAAGAGTTGTACACAGATTCAACCTCGGATCAGGGATAGCAACCATCGTCAGTGATCGGCTCAGCCATCAGCTCAGCATCCACACTGTGACGTTTGGAAGGTCTAAGAAATCAGGATGGCTGAAGGTGATTTTTTTTTTTGGGGGGGGGGTTACTGTACTATTGGGTATGATGCAATTATTTGTCTTTTGAAATAGTGATTGATTATTTAGTTTTTTAGGCCTCTAAAAATCCTTCACATTAAAAGCCTATATGCATTGTTACATAGGGTTCTTTTTTTGTCCCATTAAGCAAATTAAGTTGCTAGATCATGCGAAAGGTACAAAAAGTGGATACTAACTGAGGGATTGAATGAATAATAAGACTAATGGAAACTTACTGAAAGGAGGGATTTACAGTAATTGTAACAAACCACTCAGTGAACCTTATTTCTGCTGTGCACGTATACGCATAAAAGTTTTATTTTGCTTGGTGTTTGTGGCGAGGGCTGATATATGTTATAGAGCGGTAAATGTTTTCTTGGAGCACTTCAGGTTTTTGTGCTAGCGTATAATTTCGGTCCAGTGATCAGGGAGAGCTGGATTTTTGCACCCATCTGAATGTGGCTGTAAGATGCTATCAAGACAGCGAGGGCTAAGATCCCTGGTGACTTGCTGCCTCAAAGGAGGTGGTTTCAGGGAGTATAGTACCTACTGTGCCTAAGACACATGCTGAATAAGTCAGTTATGAATACGAGGTCATAGATTTTATTCCAGAGTTGGCAGATTATTAAAGAAAGTGTGCTCGCTCACTGACAATGATCCATCTTGAATATTGACATTGTGTACTGTGTCTCACTCAGGTTGATGGGCAGCGTAACAGGACAGGATTGTCTCCAGGACCTCTGGTGGGCCTCAGTGTTTTCAACCAGCTCTTTGTAGGTGGATATAATGAGTACACCCCTGAACTACTGCCACTTGGCTCCAGGTTCCGTCATGGCTTTCAGGGTAAGACTTCTACAGCTTTATTACAACCCAGCATTGCTACCTGAAATAAGAGCACTGGGGCTCGGAGTTCCTCCAAGGAACTCTGTCTTTTTGTAAGCAGAGGGAAAGGTGTGTAATGAAAAGGGAGTTACAGGCTCAGACTGTGTATGAGGTCAGAACAAAGCTTTGAGGTTGATTGTATCTGCACCATGTAATTGCTTTGCACCCAATACAGTGTGTTGTGTGTGAATCCATTCCTCTGCTGATAAGTCACTTGAACAAGGGTGCTATCCAAATAATCTTTGTCATCATCAGCATAATTTATGTTTTCTCTCAGGTGACCTCATGTAGGAATGCTTTTTGGAGAGCATTCATATTGCCTGCTAATGTGCAGAGCTGTGACGCAAAATTGCCATAACCGTAATGATGACAACACCTATGAATATCATCATAACCATATTCAGCAGTCTCTGCACTACAGCAGTGAACCTTGTTATAAAATGTCATGGCAGATCCATTTGGGGTGAACAAAAGCTTTTTATTTTTAAGGACTTGAGCGATTTTGTGCGTTTGCCTATTCATCATCATCTGATTCATTTTTCTTTTCACCAAATAAGCCTTCAAAAATCAAATCAGCTGTGATAAAGCATTAGTTTGCCCGTGCTGTATTAGACCAGCACAGTTCCCTGTAATGGTGAGCACTACCTGAGACAGGCAACACTGGTAGAAGCATAACCTTTCTACTCAGGATGTAATGAGAACTCATGAGAGCCTAATCAGATCTGTGTGACCTTCATTGAGCCCTAATCATGATGGCTGGCAGTGAACACACTGATAATGCACTTCACTCCCAGTTATCAACAGATCCACACTCCCCTGTGGAAAGGAGGAAGCTGAGGCTGTGTGGGTGCTTGAATAAATAAATAAATAAAAATCAGGTTGTCAATTTAAGCTGTTGATCAAATACACAGAAATGGGGATGTTGATCAAGCCTGATGTTTAAAAACTTGTTTAATACTGCTTTGATGCAGAAATTGTTTTCATCATACTCCATATCTTGCTAAAGGTCTTTGAGGTTAATTACATTCATTTTTGAATTCTCAAAGATCAGGGACACTGAAAATGTCATTTTAGAATAATTTCCCAGTTTTGTACATAAAATGAAAAAAAGAAGAAAGAAAAAGAAAGAAATTTGCAGCACACACAGGAACGCTCGCTCGACTCCAGACCTCAGCTTTCTAGGTTCTTTTACAAGATGCGATGTGCTCACAGCTGAAACAAAAATAATTATCTTGCCTAATCTTCCTTATGAATCTTCTGCGCTTTTTGATGGTCTGTGTTTGCAGCACCACAACCATCACTCGAGTCTGCCAAGCAGACAGCATCATGCCATGAATATTCATGAATGAGCATGACATTTCCCCTGCATCCTGTTTATGCCAGTGACTAATGCAGCAGAGAGAAGCGGGTCTGCATGTGCAGATGACTACGAGGGTTGTGTTCAGGCCTTATATTTATAGAAGGCCTTGTGCTGTGCAGGTGCAGGCCAAAACAAATATTGTCTTGACAAAATTGGATTATGAAACCAAAATATGATGAGGAAGAGGCTTGATGGCATGAGGAAAAAAATTGGATTCAAGCCGTTCCAACTTGGGCATCTTGGATGTGAACTTGACTTGCTGCAGTGACGTTTTTTGTTTTTTTCCCCATCAAATCTAAGAGTTAAGATCTAATAAATTTTAGCGGATACAAGTCTGTGTCACCCAATGTGAAACTCTCACATGATGAAATAAACATCCATCAAAGAAATTCGTTTCAAGCTGTGCATGCATTGTGAGGTGTTTTCTTTTGTGTTGGCCAGATTTTAGTATGCATACCTTTGATCTCCATACAAAGACAGTAGAGAATGCTGTGTTTCATCTTATAATTTCCTATTAGAGAAAGACTGAAGAAAGAGACTGAAGATGAAATGACTTGCACGCAGGTTAGCTCACGATATGTTTGTTCTTTTCAAAGGGTGCATTTTTGATGTGCAGTTTCGCACAAGAGGAGACAGAAAGTTCCAAGTACTGGGACAGCCTGCGGGTCATCCAGCCTTTGGGCGCAGTGTGGGTCAGTGTGGAGTCAGCCCTTGTGTTCATGTTAAGTGCAAGAATGGTGGGACTTGTGTGGATTCTGGCTCGTCTGTGTAGTAAGTGCAAATGAAACTCTTATTTGGATTCATTTTCTAATTACTTCTAATGAATCCTCTCGTGAATAATGCACGTAGGTGTTATTAATGAGCGCAATACAGTAAACAACACTCTGTTTCATGTATATTTCCATATGTTATGACTGTGCATCAGTAAGAAACAGAGAATCATTTTCACAGTGTGAATATTGCAAAAGGAAGTGACAGGGTTTACAAGGTTTAACACAGTGTTTGACTGTGCCCGTCTGCAGTTGCCAGTGCCCATTTGGATGGAAGGGAGCGCTCTGTTCTGAGACCGTGTCTGTGTGTGATGCCGAGCACAGCCCCCCTCCTTTATGCGCCCACGGCTCCACCTGCATCCCTCTGCCGAATGGATATACCTGCCAGTGCCCGCTGGGAGCAGCAGGACTCTACTGTGAGAAAGGTTGCCTCACTAAAGCTGTGAACCCTAACTATATCTGTATATGTTTTTTTTTTAATTATAATTATTATTATTATTAAATAAGATCTTTATTATTAAATTATTTAACAGCTGCATTGTTATTCCCATTCAGCTGTGACCATCAGTGATCCATTTTTCAGTACTAACCTCTCCTCGTGGATGTCATTCCCACCTGCGAGTATACGACACAGGACCGATTTGCAAATGCAATTCCAGCCTTTATCACCTGATGGCATCCTCATCTACATCGCGCAGCATCTCAGCTCCAGAGCTGGTAAGGACAGTTCATTCCATATTTAGGGAAGCTTTGTTTTATCAATATATTATGTATGATTGCTTTGAGGATTATCCATTTGCTGATATGTTATAGCCTCCACAGCACATATTACACATACTATTTGCTTAGTTCGTGACAAAAAAACCCCATTTCATTTGAATCACATTTTATGGTCTAATATTGTGCATTGGTTAATAAGTTGACTATTTCTTTTTTTAATTTATACTTTAAGAGCCCTTATTGTTGACGTTGCATACAAGTATCAGTTTTCTGCTTAGATGTCAACAAAAATATGAGCATTTGGCAAAATGAAGCATCATATCACTGTCAACAAAAAGAGGTAGAACAATACCAACTTAAACAGTAGTGACCCTGTTCCATTGGCAGCCATACCCACGAGGTAACATTGCCTCCACCATTTTTAACCCATAATGTGGTACGCTTTAAATCACGAGCTGTTACCTCTCCTCTCCAAGGATTTATCTTCCTGTCATTCTGATACAAATTCATCTTAGTTTCAAAGATTTATTTGAGAACTGTACAGGTTCTTGTAGGTGTTTTCTGGTGTTTAATCACTGTAAGCAGTGGTTTGCACCTTGTTGTGAATTCTCTGTATTTCCATTCATGAAGGTGTTTCTTGATTACAGACCTTGACAATGAGACCCCTACCTCCACCAGTGTTCTCAACTTCTTTTTTTTTTAAATAACCATGGAAATAATTCTGTCATCATCCACTTTAGCGGTCTTCTGTGGTCTTTCAAGCCTTTTGCTTTTACTGAGCCAGCTTCTTCTAAGAAAACACCAGATTGGTAAAAACTGCAAGTTGTTGCTGACTCTCTGATGGCCTCCTTCACTTGCATCAATATTTGTTTGGATCTCCTATTCATTTCCAATGAAAACCTACCAAACAGAGTTTGGAACCAACCCCAGATCATTTATTTGCTCAGGCAGTCACATCTCTCCTGGCCATGTAGCCACTTACTGGTTGTCTAATTACTTTTGAGCCTTTGAAAATTTGAGACTTTGTGTAGTTATTGTTCAATAACCTATGGACCTGCCTGTATTTATGTCTAGCATTTGGTTTGAAAAATCAACAATGCTCTTAATCAAAATACTGTGAACATGTAATATTGGTACTAATCACAGTAAAACTAGATCATGTGACCATTTTTAAAGAACTCAGTTTCCCCCCCCACAGGAGACTTCTTCTGCCTCTCATTGGCATCCGGGTTTGTCCAGCTGCGATACAATCTTGGGGACAGCACCCACCTACTGCAGTCTGCTGAACAAGTGGACTTGAGCAGCAGGACCTGGCACACGGTAAAGGCTGGCCGAACTGGCAACCAAGGCTTCCTCAGTTTGGATAACAAGCTGGTTAGAGAAAACATAACCGAAGGCATGACCACACTTGATGTTGCTACCGACATCTTTGTCGGAGGTGTGTCCACTCTGAGCTTCGTCTCCATGGACGCTACTGAAGGGGATCCAGTGAGCTTCACCGGTGGCCTGCGAGAACTTATACTCAATGATCGCGAGTTTGAGTTAACAGAGAGGGGAGCTTTAAGTGGAGCCAACATTGGGGACTGGGATGGGACAGCCTGTGGGTACAAGGTGTGCCAAAATGGAGGTCACTGCAGGGCAACAAGTAGTGACTCATTCACCTGTATATGCCCACCATTATGGACTGGCTCTGTGTGTAACCAGTCTGTAAGCTGTGTAAACAACCTGTGCCAACATGGTTCCTTATGCACTGCATCTAGTGTCACCTCATACCACTGCATTTGCCCCTTAGGATGGGGAGGGAGGTACTGTGAGACAGAAATATCCACAAGCACTCTGAAGTTTGTTGGAAACTCTTTTGTTAGATACTGGGACTCTAAATACAACACTAGAAATTTAAAATACACACAGGTTTCTTTCAACTTTCTCACAGTCTCCAATGACAGTCTGATCATGTGGCTGGGAAAGTCTGAACATGAAGATGACGACTATCTTGCACTTGGACTCGAGGGGGGGCATCTTAAAATAGCAGTCAATCTTGGAGAAAGACTTTCCCTCCCACTGATTTTCCGAAATCTCTCTCTCTGCTGTAACAAATGGCATGACGTCTCCATCTCTCTAAACAGCACAGTTATTCAGGTTTTACTAAACAGCCAGGAGATCCTTTTTGAAAATGTAGATCCATTTGAGCGATACGTAGCCTTAAACTATGGCGGGCAGTTTTACTTTGGAGGGTTTGAATTGTACAGAAACATTTCAATTGTGACCTTGGGGTTGTTTTCAAATGGCTTTGCAGGAAATCTAAAAAATGTTTTTTTGTTTGGAGATACAAAGCAAGGGCTGTTTCTTAAAAAAAGTGAAGGTTTTAATATCTATGACGGCAATAAATAATAGTAAAACTGCAAGTTCTGGCCTTACAACAGCAGAAATTTTACCTTTTGACAAAGTTTTGACATAAGTTGTGTTTTAGCATGTCCTACTACAAACTAGCCTCTAAGTACATTTGTGTTTTAGTGTGTATGTATTTACAGTCATGTGAAAAACTAAGTGTAACCTTACTGCCTCCACAGGAATTAAGCAGATGATTGGCAACCAGGTGCTGCTAATCAAATGCATTTGAGTCACTGATCATCAGAAAGTGTGACCTCCTCTATAAAAGCAGAGGTTTTTGCAGTTTGCTGGTCTGGAGCATTCAGAAGTGTTAACACAATGCCACAATCTTCCCAGAAGTGGACACCTCAGCAAATTCACCCCAAGGCCAGATCATGCAATGCTCAGAGAAACTGCAAAAACTCAGCTCAAACTCTACAGGTCTCAGTTAGGACGCTAAATGTTAATGACAGTGTAATTGGAAAAAGACTGAACAAGTGTGGCTTGTTTGGAAGGTTTGCCAGAAGAAAGCCTCTTCTCTCTGAAAAGAACACGGCAGCACAGCCTATGTTTGCAAAGTTGAATCTGAACAAACTACAAGACTTCTGGAACAATGTCCTTTGGACAGAAAAGACGAGTGGAGATGTTTGGACATAATGCACAGCACATTTGGCAAAAACCAAACAGCATATCAGCAGTAACACCCCAACTGTCAAACATGGTGGTGAAGGGCTCATTTTGGCTTGTTTTGCAGCCTCAGGCATCTGGGGCATCTTCTAGTCATTGAGTCAACCATGAACTCTTCTGTATACCAAAGTAATCTAATCAAAGACAAAGTCATCTGTCTGACACCTAAAGCTTTTCTGAAACTAGGTCATGCAACGGGACAATGATCCCAAGCACATCAGCAAATCTACAACAGAACAAAAAAGAAAATAATCAAGGTGCTGCAATGGCCCAAAGCCCACACCTCAACCTGACTGAAATTTTGATGACCTTAAGAGAGCCGTGCATAAATAAATGCCTGCAGACCTCAATGAAATAAAGCACTGTTGTAAAGAAAAGTGGTCCAGAAAGTGGTTCTTCCCCAACAATGTGAGACTGAAAATCAGACAGAAAGCAATTACTTGAAGCATGGGGTATACTTAGTTTTTCACAGAACTGCATAGTCTTGTGACTCTGTAGGTTTGTTTTTAAAAGCCAAGGAATTAACACTTGTTTTTTCAACTCTGTTCAGCTCACTTTTCTGCTGTACTCGGTTTGATGAAATGTACTAAACACATACATTTAAAGCCCAGAGTCAGCTGCTATTCCAGTGTCAAAGGACAAATTAAATTCCCTGTCTCTGATTCCTTGGCTGACTTTTCTGATTCACAAATGACATTTTCCAAACAAAAGGTAAAAGGTAACATAAGCATCTAACTGATGTTAATACATTTTTAGACAAAGAATTTGTTTTAATAATCAACAATAAAAAAGAATGTATTACGAACTGTACAATAACACACAGTGCAAAGGCACAATTCTCTAATATATATTACAAACTAGCATGTACATACTTCCTCAATAGAAAGCAAGTTTATAAAATATTTAAGCAATTTAAAAGAAATGTTAAAAAAAAAAAGCTGCTGCCCTCTGTTAAATACTTTGTTACATTCAGCCAAATGAACTCCTTAAATTATCCAAAGGGTCCGCATCTGTGTTATGTTACCTTGAGACTGAAAACAATCAGTACAGCAGCTCAATGTAAATGACATATATACAATAAAAAGTTGAAAAGTTAACAAAGTTCCGACATTGATCTGAACAAGACTGATCCATAATGTCCTGCTGAAATCATCTTATTTTGGCTTGTACTCTGAATAACATAAAATGGAACTTCTGTGAAAGACATAGCATACAGATGCAGACTGGTGTATCAAACAACTCCACCAGCATCCACCAAAATGGCCTGTACTATCATTGTGACCAACAACAGTCCTCTGACCCCCAAACGTGCTCCGAACATAATTATGAGTAACTGTCTTTTGAACTTCTCCGGCCATTTTCATAATCAGAGTCCCGTCTGTGTCTGTGTCTGTCCTTGTGACGGCTACTGTAGTCATCGCTGTGGTGCCTTTCTTTCCTCTTCTCCCCATAGCGGTCATCTGTGTGTCCATAGTGCCTACTCCTCTCTTTGTACTTGTCGTCATGGCTGCGATCGTGTTTTTTCTCCCGCTCATAGTGTCTGCTTTTTTTACTATGATGGGAGTCCCTGTGGTAGCCATGCCTCCCGTGGTCTCTGTCTTCTGTGTTTCGCGGCCTCTCCCACGGGTCGTTGTATCGCTCCTCTAGACGCTTGTATTCTTTGTCCAGGGATGATGGTTGGGCAGACGGTTCAGAGCAACTCTCAGGGTACTGTGACTGCGGTCCAGGAAGAGCCTGTGAAGCGCTATCCTGAGCCCACTGCATGCTATGATTCTGAATGTTAGGGCTGGGTAAAGTATTAGGAGGAGGGGCAGCTGGAGAATCATAGCTGCCAGATCCCTGAGGCTGTTGTTGCTGCAAAGGGGAAGGTATTGTACTGTCTACTGGGAGAGCTGGTGCCACAGCTGTGTCATACTGGGGTTGAAAGGTTCCTGTGTGACACACTGCTTCAGTTACTTGGACTATAGAAGGATTTACTGTCTGAGTTACTACAGCACCAGCCTGTGCTATGCCAGGATCATTCTTTTTACAAGGAACTGACTGAACGGCTTGACTTTGTTCTTCAGCTCTGTGCTTGGCCTGAGAAATCTGTAAATATCCTTGGTGAAATGGGACAATTAGATCATTCCTAGTGTTGCTCAACACAGGAACAGGTTTAGGACTTGAAAGATCTGGGAGGCTGGCTTGATCCTTTTGTGGCACCATTGTTTTATCTTCATTCACAGTGGAATATGCTGAAGATTTCTTCAATATTCCACTTAAAGGAGGTTTTGAGCTATTTGTGTGATCTGTGGCAGACTGGGATTTTGACTGTGACAACGAATTCCCGTCAGTTGTTTCTTTTTCAGTTTCAGACAAAAGGCCAGTATCGCCTTTGTTTGTCGACGCAGCACTGCTAGTTTCAGTCCCGCTTGGAGCTGCTGACAGGCTTGCCAGGAAGTCTTCAGTCGATACATCTGGAGGCTTATCTTTCAGTGAGACTGATGTACCGTGGCTCCCTGCTGCAGCTTCCTTTCCCAATGAGTTGGTAGCAGCTGATGTATCAGATGGGCTAGATAGCTCCAGTTCAGCTTTAGCAGGTTTTGCTTCTTTCTTCTTGATGACAAAGCGCTCTCGTGGGGCAGCAGCTGTTGGGTTTTTTGAATTTCCAATTGATGCGTCTGTTTTTGGAGCTGGCTGGGTCTTCTGGGAGTCCTGGGCTGTAGTTGAGGGTTTACCCCCAAAATCAGGTAGAGGTGGCAATTCTCCACCCCAGCCTACTAGCACACCTGGAAGAAAGCGAAGGGGTTTCTGGGGCTCCTGACTGTTGGTCTCCTCTGGTGCAGATGTTTCTTCAAAAGACTGTGCGACGGATTCATCAACATCTTCATTAGTGTTAAGTGTTTTGTCCTTCTCCTTTTGAAGCGCACTAGTCAAAGAAGAGAGGAAAAATTTCTCATCCTCCTCTTTTGCCCTGGTTTCTTTTGTGGAAATGGTTGTGGGCTTTATTTCAGGAATAATCCTTGCAGGTTCGTTCACATCCACAGTAAGAAAATCCCTTTTCGGTCTCTGGCGGATAATAAGTCCAAGGAGGAGGTTTCCACGGTTGTTTTCTAAACCTGTAAAATTAAAAGATTAAATATAAAATTAAAAAAAAAAAAGTTTGTTAAATTTAATGAGAGAAAAATATGTGGTGTTCAGGTTACCTGGCCCATCAAAGGGAACAAGCTGATGTGGAACTTTTTCTGTGGCCGCTAAAGGAATGAGGTACATGTCCTTCACTTGTTTCAAGTTATTGGACACCACCCCAAATCGCCTACGACTACTGAAGTACGCATACAAAAGAGTATAGGAGATCTCATCTTCTTCTGTCTCAGGAGAGAAGCGAATCAGGCACACTTCCTTTAAAAAAAACAAAAACAAACATTGTTCTCAGTATTGTTGCTATGTGGTGTCATATTTACTTAAGGTTGAATGGCAGTGGAAGTTGCAACTACAGTGTCAGTAAAATGTGTAACTCATGAACAAAGCTGCTCTATAATCCATCAAATTACGTAAAAAAATCTGAATTTATATAGTGTGTTATTCTGTTTGAATTACTCTATATTGGAATAGTTATAGCCATTTTATTCCTGTCTACCCGTAATAACTGTGGGAAAACAAATCCAAACTTACTTTTGTTCCAGTTGCCCGAATCTTTTCCAAGTAGTCCCACACTGTCTGAGGACTAATCCTCCCACCAACCTGAATGCTATCTGGAAGGTCCTATTGGAAGAAAATAAAAAGAAGAGAGCAAACCTTATTGAGTGTTAGAAAAACAAAGTAGTTGGCAGTATTTGATAACTCAAATCTGTGGTTATGTGGGAGTATTGTTGTAATTCTAATTCTTCCAGCTGGACTGTGGTCTTTATTTTGTTTCCTAGTAAACCGTGCAACAAGTGTCAGCCTAATTTTGAATATTTTTTTTAAATTGTTGGTACAAAAATACTCATGTCTGATTGGCGTTTTGGCCCTGTATCTGTGCTAAAAGCAATCCTTCAGAGTTGGCTCTTGCCTGGCTTTTGCTTAAACAACTATGTCAAAGAATACTGATGTCTTTCTTGTCTTTTTTCTTAATTTCCCCCAGTTGAGAAGCACTGCCCATTCATTCTATTTCATTACAATAATTGTCATGATATAGGTTTCATGGGTTTATTTAAAACCCAAGTAGGCTCTTATGTGACCACTTTACCTCAGTTAAGTTGTCCAAAACGCCTGAGACAGGAAACGCTTTTGTCACAAGCTTTGCCACAGAGTGCATATGAATGAATCCTCGCCACAGAGACTTAAGGTTGGAAAGGAAAGCAGCTTCTTCATCTCTTCCAGTTGTATGATCTGGCCTGTGACAAAAGAAGGAATGATGTAACAGCCAAAAAAACAGCCAAAAAAGTGTCTAAAGCAACCGCTTACCTTCCTTCATAGCCTGTCTGAGCATTTCGGAAGCTCTCCTCTAAGACGGTGAGGTGCAGGTCATCGTCGACTGCAGGCGGCGTGGTGCTCTTTGTCTCCTCGGTTTTGGTGGACTGCCTTCTGACTACTGTAGTTGCAACTTTAACCACTTTGGTTGGTGCCTCCTCAACAGGGGGTGCCATTCGACCTTGAGAAAATATAACACCACAGGTCAACAGTGACAATACTGAGAACATTGCTTTATTGAAGAAGCAGCTTAATCTCTAAGACCAGTTCTTTTGTTTTGTTTAACTTTTTGTCATGCCAACATGTACCTGTGCAAATTTTACAATGTAGATCAAATAAGTGTGACTTGTGTTGGCTGGTAGTGTCTTTAACTGTGTTAGCAGTCTCTTCCTTCTTCTCTGGAGTTTGTGGAGGTTCTGCTGAGACCTCAGTCACTCTGGGAGGAGGTTCAAGCTGAGAAAAAATGAGAAATAAGTATAAGTAAACATGCAATTTAGTCTTTTGCAGGTAAACAGAAGCAATCTTTGCAAATACCTAGCTCAAACAGATTACACTGGAGGAGAACTGCAGGAGCAGTCAGGCCCAAAGTAAGTAATGTATGCAGTACATTTCACAAAGTAAACAGACAAATCAGCAGAGCTGATGAGAGTAGATGTAGCAATGTAAATAACATAAGAATAAGACCTCGCCTCACATTTTACTTGCTATAAAAGTTAAGAGTAAACAGCACAATAATACCCTCACCTCTGCAGGCTCCGGTGCTTTCACTGGTTCTTGGCTTTCAATTTCAATTTCACCTTTATGCGTGATCTTCGTAATCGGTCGTCTCTCTGCCTCCCTTTGCTCTTTTTCAATCATCTCAATAGTCTGTAAAGCAGATAATTAATTACTGTTTCAAAGGCTACTAAGTTTTGTATTCTGAAATCCAAACATCCATTGGTAAAAGAACAAACTGTTAAACTATTTCATTAATGCTGAGACTACAACTGTGAGCTATTGTGATTTGTTTGGTAAATTTATGCAATAATATTGGGAAAAAAGATAAATATTACTAACATGTCGGTTCTCTCTTCGTCGCCAAGCAGCCAATTCTTTTGAGGCCAGCTCCTCAGGACTCATTCGAATCAGGTTAGCAGGAGAAATTTCACCTTTGAGAACCCTCTTAAAAAGAATCTAAAAAGATCAATAAAGACAAAGCGATTGGAACTATGCCGATATTAAAACATTACATTAGGAACATTGTTGATATAAAATGGTACTTACATTATTTTTAGTATCTTTGAGGTTGAACATTAAGCTTCTATATTTGTTCTTGTACTTGTTGTCAGTGTCTTTATACAAGTGAAAAAGTTCTCTCTCTATCTTCTTTGCAAGCTCAGAAGCCCGCTCCACTGAGATGTTCAAATCAGAGTCCTTCAATCTGAAATGCACACAGTATGGTGCACATGTTCAATTATAACAAGCCCTGATTTTTAAAAAAATGCATTGTACAGTTTTGGACACACAACTTTCATATGAAAGGCTGACCTCTGTATGAGGATTTCTTTCAGAGAATCACGCACACTTCTCCTGATTGCCTCCACAGACACAGGTTTCTTTGAAGCCAAGGATGGAGTCTTAAGCTTTGAGTCTTGTTTTGTTGGGAGACCTGTGAATACACAGTGACAAAATCCACTGAGTGAGTAGGAAAAATCTGTGGTTGTAAAAACAAATACTTATTCAACGCAGCTTACAAAAATGACATAATGGCATCCCAAGTCAGGCAAAACAAAAATGTTGCCAGATTAGCCATTTTTCTACTGAACTTAACAAAAGGCAAGTAGTGGATGTAGCTGTTGAGGACCATGAGCAAGCTCCCACACAGATTGGAGCCAAACTTTCTCATGCAAGAATGAAAATGAGCACTGAGGCATACCATGTTTCATCACAATACACAAGCAAGCAGAAAACTATTTACATTTTGACACTGTACTTGAGTCATGTGTGATGTATTTTAATTGACATGGAAACTGTTTTCATAATTTCGTCCTTTTTTTTGTTTTCTTCTGTTTTTTCTATATATAAATAAAGCACCCACTGTACAGTGGTAAAAGGGGAAAACTCTCCACAGAGGCCCAAACTGTGTTGTATTGAAAGTTGTTCCAGCCACGGGAAAAAGAAAACAATTTTGCCAGAAATCTATATTTAGGACATTATTTCCTTGTTACCCAGAAGCAGATGACCCAAATACATGCACCCATAGACATGAAAGTCTATGGGCACTGACTTGCTTTTGGAGCCAGCCTCAAGTGGTCACTAGAAGAACTGCAGTTTAGCAGCCCAAGGGGTTGTTACTTCTTGCTCATTGTTTCAGTGCAAATGTATCTCCTGGAGTTCTGGTCGGTTAATAGCTCCTCTACAATTGTTCTACTCAGAAAAATAATACTTATCTACTGACTGTCATCCTCACTCATTCATGTTTTCTAATTTTACTGTGAAATGTGTTGAGGTGTTTTGTATCAACAATTTGTGAAACAACTAATTTTCACAAGTTTCACCTGAACTAGCAGCATAACAATTTTTTAAAAAGTTTTCAACTCAAAATAAAAACATTTTGACACCCTGAAATTGACAATAACAACAAGCACACAAAGTATGTATATGAAGCATTTAATAAAATAAAAAATAAAAAAAACTAGCATTTTTGCATTCAAAGGTTCACTGACTCGTGGGGCTTTATGTTCCTACTGCAGGGACCTCCATGCAAATTAATGAGCATGGTGTTAACAGAAGTAATGCTATCACTTTAAAAGGTGACAACAATTTTAAGCAATTTCACATTTAAATGAGACTGCAAAGGGTTTTACTCACTGTCAATATACTTTTTTCATGTACTGTGAAGGTCTTAAATTAATTTTATTTGCATACCCAGTGAAAGCTGGTGAAAAAAATTACCTGTTTTATGAGCTGCTTCTCGGACATTTGTGGACTGCCTTCTCTCCGCATCCTTTTAGCATAGAAGTGCAAAATGCAGATTAGCCATTATAGGAATTTTACATATCATGAGACAAAAAAATAACATATGAAAAACATGAAAACAAAACACCCATCACATTACCCCTTGGCCAAAAGTAAAAACAAAAATGTGAGTTTTTGATATGAGAAACAGCACTAAAATTTGGCCGCTGCACTGTGTTGATCACACACCCATGTGCACACCTCATGTGCTGGCAAAGTTAAAGCAAAGAGACAACAAACCATTGCACAGAGGTAACAGTGGCTATGATTAATATCAGTGGATGAATTAGCTGGGAAAGACAAAAAATATTTGCTGTATGTGAATGATTTAATTCCACTGGATGCACACTCAAATACATATTTTCTATTAAAAGTACTTAGAGATACTGCTTACCTTTCTTACTGGTCTGACTCCTCCTGATGTAAGGGCCTGGGAGGGCCCTGGACGAGGTTTAGGAGGCAGCTTCTGGTCGGGTGTCTCACTCTTTGCTGGAGCTTCTGGTTTGGATGCATTCACTGGCTCAGGCCCCACCTTCTTGGTTTCTTCCTCACAGCACTTCAAGCACACGTACATCTGGTCCTCCTCCTCCATTTCACGCACTTTTGACAGGTCAAGACCAACACAATCACCATGGAACCAGTCGTCACAGCGACCACAGCCTACCATAAATCTGGGGGGGGGGGGGGGTGGATTTT
>VUQK01012834.1:79279-94318 GCA_015106715.1 Bujurquina vittata | reverse complement strand
CATGACGCCGCATACGGAACAACCGGGGGGGGGGAGGGGGGGTATGATTATTAAAGGCGTGTTTGCAGCTGAGCATCGTCACAGAACCGGAATATGATACAGACATTGAAATTCTTTTGCCTCTTACTCAAACACCAGCTTAGTGATTAAACTCTATATTATCTTTAAGCTGAGGGGCAACACTTACATGTTATTGTGGTGCTTTTTGCATAGACCACAACAGTTGTTTCCATCCCATACGGTCTCGCTATTAGCAACTTGCTCGTCCACAGTTTCCTTCTTCACCACAGGCGCATTATCTGGAATGAAAAGCTGCGGCTCTTCTACAGAGATGCTTCTTGCAGTTTTACTTTTTTGTTTCTGAAGAATCTTTTCTAGCTTTTTTATTTTTGACTTTTCCTGCCCGCCTTCTTCAGGTGTTTTTACAGAATTTCCTAGATGACTGTGCAGGGGAGGAGTTTCACTTTTGGAGCTGTTGTGAGGTGTACTACATTTGGCTGGTCCCTGCTGATCATCAGCACGGTTGCCAGATGACAGGAATTTCTTTCCCACAGAAGTAGGAGAACTTGGTAATTTTGGCTTCACTTTAGTGTCTCCTGTGCCCTGCATCTTTTGTACTTTAGTAGTATGCTCACTTGGACTGCTTTCTGCAGGCCTTTTCAAAGGTACAACATCTTGCTTTTCCTTTCCAGGTTTAGTTTTGTGCAGCTCTCCTCTCGGGATGACTTTGGAAGGTGTATTTTGGGCAAGTTTATGGTCCTTAATTGCACTGCTTGTTTTACATGAAACCAGGTCCTTATTCTTTAACAATGATGGTCCTTGTTTAGACTTGGGCATTGATTTGGACACATTCTGTTGCTTTTCCTTACCATCTGTCTTGTTACTTATTACAGTAGCTGTGTCATTCTCTTTGCTCTGTGGCTGTTTGATACCATCATTTCCTTTACTGACTGGCTTCTGCTTTTCTGGAAGGCTCTGATTATCAAGTTTTGTCTCTTCTGTGCCTGTAACTGATGTCCCATTTGTGGTCTGTACATCATTTGGATTTACATATGGGCCCAGCCCAAGAGTTGCCTCATCAGTTGAGCTCTTCTGATTTGCATCCATCTCTTCCACATTCGCTGCTGTGGGATTCTGTACATTGACTGCATCATCTGGCAAAACTGTGAAACCAACTTCGCCACCATAAGTAAAACCATCATTAAAGCATGCAGACTGGTTTGTATCAACATTCTGTGTGTATGAGGGTCCTGGTAGCAACTCAATCCTGAAACCTCCAATTGTGACTGTCAGCCGTCTCAATACAACTGTAGGATTAAGCCATAGTCCACCATCAAGATCATTAATGTTAACACGGCCTCCAAGAGTTAATTCTCTCTTTAGTTGAGTGCCTGTGACTCCCTTCTCAATAAGAAATGACTTGCGTAGCCTGTTAGCTGGTTTCCTTGCTGGCCGTCCTCGGGGCATGGTGTTGGAGGGCATATTAGGCTGCTGGCCACCACTATGTTCTGTTTAAATAAACAAAAGCAAAATGTGAAACAATTTGTAATATAATTTTATTTTTAAATATATATGGATGTTTCTGGCAACTAGTTTGTTAGTCTTTTAGACTAAAGGGAAAAAAGACAAAACCTATGTTGCTTGGTTATATTCTGACTAATCGAACACACTGCTCTTTTCTTCCCTATATCAAAACACTGCAGGACAGCGCTGGTTAGCATAACTGTTTACTTTGCCCCTTGCTTATTTACAACTTCCATTCAGACACAGAAGAGAGAGAGAGAGATAGGTGCAACTGTCTGTCAGTGCAGCAGCCCGGGTAGTGGCTGGTGGTGTTGTAATGTCTGAACCAGTAACTGCCACAAAATCAAGATCAACAAAATAAGAAAAATACATTTAACCAGCTAGCAAGAGTAGCAATGTTTAAATATTTAGTCGACTAGTCATGCAAATCCCTAAAAATATTAAGGAGTGAAAAGAGGAAGAAGATAAATGAACACCCCCTTACCGTTCTCTAGACTGTGTGAACGTTTCTTCTGCCTGACATCTGGTTGCTTAACTTGTGCAGTCTCTACAACAGTCAGTTCATTAGTGAGGCCTGTGGATGCTGAACCACTATCGAGACCTGCAAAAAGAAAAAGAAATAACGTAGTTTCTTCAAGGAATGCACATTTTTAAAAACACTAAAACAGTAGTCCAAATTAAATGGCAGTCAGATAGTCATACAGTAATACTGCATCATTTTATAGTTTTTTTTAAAAGAAGCTGTTTTCACTTTTCAATCATTATTCAAAAAACACTACTCTAATTTACCTTCAGATACACTAATTGTGACATTTATGTGCTGACTATAAAAAGCACGGTGACAGTTTTCCCGGCTTATCTCAATACAAGACGACCCTCGACAATGTTTATCTTCTGAACCGCCTAAAGAGTTAAAGTCTAACTGAGCAAAACAAGCACAGATAAAGTGCTCTGGAGGTGAAGAAATAGTGTTATATATTAACAGCTTAATAATTGTAACTTCCACCATCAACTTTTTGAGTAAACTGTGGATGACTTTTTTCCAGGCTGACACACATTGTATGTGCTAATTAACTTTCACTCAAAGTTTGAATCTACACTGAGGCATTTGGGCCACTTTTTTTCTTTTCTTTTTTTTTTGCCTTCAGACATACTTGTGGAGCCAGCAATCTGAAAAGCAGGGTCTTCATTGTCCAGCAGACTGAACTGAGTGCTTGCACATCCAAACATGGGATCTTTGTCACTGAGCATGTTCTTCAGTGAATCTTCCAGTCTGAGTCCTGTCCCAAACTCATTACTGGCTTCACACTCCAAATTCTGACCTATTACCAGGGAGTCATCCAACTGGTCACTGGGTATTAAATGGTTAAAGGTGTCCACAATATCCATGAATGCTGCTGCCTTCCTGCACCAAAAACAACACAGAAAAGATGCAGGAATAGCAGACAAGATAAACTTTTAATATACGTTTTTTCAAGACAGCAACGTCTTATCATCTCTCCCTGCACCACCAAGTGCAGAAGAAAATGAAGTCCAACCTTGGCAAACCAGTGAGGACAAAATATTCCCCGATTTCAAAGGACAGCGAACAAAAACAAAGTTACAACGAGTTGACTTTACCATCAGTGCACATATACCTTAAACCTCCATATGGGAAATCTCATTCAGCTATTCTGCAGTTCTAATGCGTAAACCAAACGCATCTTAGCCACAGTTATTTTTGAGTTTGAGCACTTTCAGAGAGTTAAAAGGGTGGGTAATGTAAATGCAGGAACAGCAGCCAACGACTTGGAGAGCACTGCAAATGCTCATATTTTTAGATCAAGCAATGCTACGACTTCCCAGCCTGGAGCAGGCCACAATCACTGTGCAAACCAAAAATGCTACATAAATGTTAGCAAACTGGAGTGCGTCTCTAGACGTGTTTATTTGACTTCAGCCAAAGAAAATATAAATATCTTAATGTCCGCGAGAAACACGGCGTTATTGACGCCAGCTTTTACCAATGAGTTGTTTGCTAGTTAACGTGCTAACGTTTAGGTCAGCTTACGACAATCGCTTAAGTTAGCAAGCTAAAGGTAACTTGTGGAGGAAGTTACCACCCAAGCTAACTCACTTTTCAAAACTCATTCACTCCTACAAGGAGCTTTTGCATCAATAAAAACCCGCGCCCGAAAATTCCATATGTGCCAAACAAAACGTGAAAAACATATGGTTAGACAGCTCGACGCTACAGCTATACGACGGCGAGCTAAGCTAGGTGGCTTCACCACAGGCCTTAGCCACCAAGTTTGTTTGTAGCCTAGTAGAGTGCTGCTAGCGGACGTCAATTGATGTCCCCCCACATGCATCTGTTACAAAGCTTGCAGCTTAAATATTTACAAGTAGTTATCTTTACACATATATATATATTTATTTATAGCACTCCCACCTCTGTTATTGCGATGCTGTTGCCAACTCATGTACGGTTACATACTAGCACAGCAGCTCCCAGTAACTTCCTCCAACTCAGCCGTCATTCGCCCCGATGCTGCAAAGTCCCTGACAAGCAGCGCTGCTTTGTCACGTGGCTTCTGTTTACAGGTAGCTTAGCAGCCCATAGTAAAGAGCGCATCTGGATGGTGTTGTTTTTGTTGTGCCTTCTTTGTCAATGTCAGGATGGTTCATTTTCACGAAGAACATGTCGAATTCGTTTTTTTTAATCAAACGCATTCGACTGTCGCTCGTAGAAAACGGGAACCTGAGGAGGCTTTAAGAAAACACCACTAAAGAAAGTTAAATATTTAACAGCCCGGATAGGGCTCTTTATTATACAGTAAACATTTCCAAACAAGGAGAAAGGTGAGCAAAAACTCCTTCAAGTATATGTCCGTGGGTTTATCCTGTATACTTAAGTGTTCATACTATTTCTAATAACTGACTTTGAGTGAGAATATTAAAAAAAAATCATAGTACCTTCCACACTTACACTGCTGTGAAAAAGTATTTGCCCCTTTCCTGGTTTCTTTTGTGTTCGTTGCACATTTGTCACACTTCACATTTCTGATTATCACATTTTATTATTAGACAAAGATAACCCAATACAAAACGCAGTTTTTAAATGATGATTTAAGTTATTAAAGAAAAAAGCAATCCAAACCTACCTGGTCATATGTGAAAAAGTAATTCCATGCCAAAAGATCTCAAAAAGTAACACTTCATGCCACAATCTAAAGAAACTCAAGAACAGCTTGAGAAACAAAACAGAAACAAAGTCATTGGCATCTGTCAGTCTGGAAATGGTTACAATGCCATTTCCAAGGCATTGGGACTGCTGCAAAACACGATGAGAGACACTATCCACAAATGGATTAAACTTGTAACAGTGTGAACCTTCCCAGGAGTGGTGAGCCTATCAAAATTATGACAACTCATCCAGGTCACAAAAGAAACCAGAGCAACATCTAAAGAACTGCAGGCCTCGTTTGTTTCAGTTAAGGTCAGAGTTTATTATCCAACAATAAGAAGAGACTGGGCAAAAATGGCATCAATGGGAGAGTTCCAAGGAGAAAACCACAATAAATAAAATGAAGGTTTGGGAGAAACTGAGTCAAAGTCCAGACTTAAATCTGATTGAGATGCTTTTGCATGACTTTAACAGGCTGTTCACCCTTGAAAACCCTCCGATGTGACTAAATTGAAACAACTCTGCTAAGAAGAGTGAGCCAAAATTCCTCCACAACAATGTGAAAGAATCATTGCCAGTTATCACAAATGCTTTTATGCAGTTCTTTTTCTCTGATGATCTGAAATATGTAAGTGTAACAAATACGCAAAAAAGGGTAATATGTTATGCATTAACATACTCAAAAACAGAAGGGAAACAAAATAAGCACGACAACTTTGAACTGAGTTACTGGCCTCTTTTTTTTTAAACCATGAAAGATACAGCTCATCTGACTCATAACAGTGCAAATATTTTCTTTAAATACTCAAATTGAAATTATCTAATGTTCGCGGTGCAGTGTAACGCTTTCTATTGATGGTTCCACCTCGAGCTCCTTGGACACGTTCTTGCATGTGTCACTCCATAACTGGAAACAGACCTTTGTTTTAAAGTAGTCTGACAAAAGTTGACTTTAAAATTAAGTTTTCTCCTGTGCTCAGCAGAACTGTCTCTTATAGCAAATAAGTTGTGTAGACCGGCAGGTAATGTTCCACATAATGCTTTGAACATAATTAATACAGCTTTCAAGTCAAGCAGATTGTGATGATTTACAGATATTTCAGAAACAATTTGTTTGTTTTATCTCTTTAACCCATATTGTGTATTGTCCAAATAGCTCTTATCTCTTTTCTTAAAGGTTTTAAATTGATGTCATATATTCTACCCCACAGCTCATCACAATAACCAGGATATGAAGACTAAAGACAAATGCAATAATCTAAGTGTGTTGTAGTCCAGCAGATGTATAATGTTAAATCAGTGGGTGTCTGGTTGAGCATCCAATTATTTTGAAAGCTGAAATGAGGCCAACAATATTGTTTGCATAATGAAGTGGATGCTTGTGAATGATCCAGTTAACAACTCATCTACACTCAGCTTTATAGGGATGCTTCTGGAGTGCTGAAAAATAGAATTACCCTTGATTAAAAATAAAATATACAATGTACACGTGTTTCAGTTATGTCTGATTCAAGAGCTTGTTAGTCATCAGTGTAACTGTACTGACCACTATATATATATATAAATACTCATAACTTACTTTGGGTCACTTTGTAATTTTTTTAGTAAGTAATTTTTTGTTAACAAAATTTTAGGGGAAAAAAGGGTAACTGAGACATCCTTTACTTTCAGATGTAATATGTGAAAAACTCATCATGTGTTTAACATTTTCTTATCAGTTTCAATCTCTTAAAATTTTAACTTACACCATTTTTTTACAGTACATGTGTATTGTGCTTAGGATTGACATCACTTATCAAAGTAAAGAAATGCCTTTTATTTTGAATGTAGCAAATTTTTACAAAGCTAAAGCAAATGATTCAAATTAATAGAAAAAAAGTTATAATACGGTTCCACATGGCTCAATGCACCGATTAATGAGAACAAACATGTGTTGCATTGTGATCATTACCATTATTGGAGCACGTTCTCTCTTAATCTTTCAAGTGGGTCTAAACCATACCACAGTACATCATGTTCCACAGCAGCCCAAGCCATTCGCTCAGTGGTAAATGTGGCAGCCCAGTGGCCCGAGGGAGAAACAACAATTGCACCTCCAGCTCCTTGGACACGGTCTCCCATGTGCTGCAGAGACATTTGTGAAGCCTCTGTTACTGATTTACCTGCAAGGGGGAAAAGACACAGGAAAGTAGTTGACCAGTGAAAGACGGAAAATTAACTTCTGGTCATGTTATTTCAGAAAACACATTCTCCTTAAATAAGTGCCACCAAAAGCTTCTTAATCTCTTCAAAAAACAGAGCTGACTAAAGAACTGTGAGAGGCCAGAGTGCAAAACTGCAGTTACTCCAAATTAGATGAGACAAACTGTTCAGGATAGTGAAATAAAACATTAAGAATGGATCAATCCTGACAAAACAAAGCATTTGAAAGTGTGATACTTTACCTTGTTCAATTTTTGAAAGAATGAGTCTGGCCAGTGTGACTTTAAGAATAGATTCTCCGTGACCGGTACACGATACTGCACCACTGAAGTTGTCTGCATATCCTCCACAGCCTTGTTTACAAGAGAGAACACAGAACAACAAAAGCGAACATTAAAATACTTTCTTGCAGATTGTTGCGCATCAAAATATGAGCATGACTGAATAAAACGTTTGGGCAAAGCAAGGTTTCTGATTTGACTCGCTGTCATTTTACCGTCAGTGTTAAAACAGCAGTGTAAGTGAATAAAGTCATACCAATGATTGGCGAGTCTCCTACTCTTCCAACCATTTTATTCCTGATCCCTCCAGTTGATGTTGCACATGCAACATTGCCAGCACTGTCCAGAGCAACTGCCCCAACAGTATCATGGGCCCTGGGATGAGGAAAAGCTATATTATTCAAAAATTAGCTGCAAAGGAAAACACAAAACACATCTAGAATCATTTGGACATAGCTGCACATATGAGAAGAGGGAAGAACCTGTCCAACTGATTTGATTCATTATAATATACAGTGCTTATCAAATTTATTAGATCACCCAGTGTAAGGATTTGGCCGCAGCTGCCCTAAATTAAAAGTATTCATCAAAACAATGTTTTATGTTTCTGTAATGGTTAATCTAGTAGTTTTAAAATGATATTTTTAAAGCTAAAATATGATTATTGTTATCTGTCAATTTTCTAATTTACTGTTTTACAAAAAAAAAGCAGAAAAATAGTAAAGCACATTATTATTTTGCGATTAGATTTACATGGATTTACTTAAATTCCTAAATGAAAAAAAAATAGTTTGAGTGGTTAAATGTTATGCTTGCTTAATTAATTTATTTTTAATATTTTATTTATCACATGTAAAACACTTCTTAGCTTGGTTCTTAGCATTTTGCTGAATTGCTACAGCTGTACGTTCAGATTCTCAGGTAGAAATCTTCTAACTGGTCCATAAACCAGGATCCCGACAAGAGCACACTTGGTTCAATTTAAGATAATTTCTTAAATCTTTTGGGGTTTTTTAATGGTTCTTACTAATATTGTTCTCTGGCTTTGCTCTATAAAGCATTTTATATTTTTTATCTGTACTGATTATTTATTTCTGGGGCTCACTTTTTCTGTATTTTAAGTGGCATATTCTGTTGAACTTCTCTATGTAAAACACTTTATAATGACTAGAACGTACCTTATAATGAAGGTTTTCATTATTTTCAAAGTTAATTCACACACTCCAGATGCATACCAGCGAGTGTTGAAATCTTCCATTACTCCAGTCATGTAATTTTTGTGCTTCTTCCATTCTTTCCTCTCATACTCAGTCACCAGTGTTTCAGTGGGGATCGTGTCTACGCCAATGCTCTCTGCAAACAGGTTTGCACCGGTGCTTGTCAGCATCACATGGGAAGTCTGAGGCAGCAAATATGTAAGACAAAGTTGAAACATATCAAATAAATGTCACAGCACTTAACATAATGTAGCAAACAAAATATCACTATGAGGTCATACTAAAGGCAAAAGCAGCTTCATGTAACAATTTGACATTTATGGCCTAAGAACAACAGGATACTTAGCCATGCACAAAAGGAATATCTGCCTCTGCCCAGAAAGCCATTCAGATATGAATTATGGCAACATACCCACAACAGCTGAACAATGAGGTCTGTGTTTTATTTGCATTTGCAAGACCTGAAAAAAACTAAAAAAACAACTTGTAGGGACTTCACCTTTTTTTTTTATCAGAATGGACAATTCACAATGAAAAATTACTATTTCCAGAGTTCATCAGAATGATATACTGTAATAGGCTCTCTCTCTCTGTGGTACACACACACACACACACACACACACACACACACACACAGACCTGAGGGACCACACATCTGTCTGCAGTACTGAATTACATTTAGAAATATGAATTAACCACATGAGGCAGATAATACGAGACTTTTTCAGACAGTCATTATAGATTAAGCATATTGGCTTCTCTTCATTGGGTTCCTGTTAAATCCAGAATTTTATTTAAAATCCTTCTTACATTCAAGATGTTGAATAATCAGGCCCCATCTTATCTTAAATACGTCATAGTACCATATCACCCCACTAGAGCACTCTCAGACTGCTGGATTGCTTGCGGTTCTTAAGAGTAGAATGGGAGCCAGAGCCTTCAGCTTTCAGGCCCCTCTTCTGTGGAACCAGCTCCCAGTTTGGATTCAGGAGACAGACACCCTCTCTATTTTTAAGATTAGGCTTAAAACTTTCCTTTTTGATAAAGTTTATAGATAGAGCTAGATCAGGTGGCCCTGAACCCTCCTTTAGTTATGCTGCAGTAGGCCTAGGCTGCTGGGGGGTTCCCATGATGCACTGAGTATTTCTTTTTCATTCACCCATTTTTATTCTGTTTATACCCCACTCTGCATTTAATTATGAGTTATTATTAATCTCTGGCTCTCATCCACAGCATGTCTTTTCTCCTTTCTCCCTTCCTGAGCCTGCTGGAGGTTTCTTCCTGTTAAAAGGGAGTTTTTTCTACCCACTGTTGCCAAGTACTTGCTCAGAGGGGATGATTTTGACTGTTGGGTGTTCTCTGTACGTATTGTAATTATTTACCTTAAAATATAAAGTGCCTTGAGGTGTCTGTTTGTTGTAATTTGGCGCTATTTAAATAAAATTGAATAGAATTGATTTGATTGAATCATGCTGCCTCAAAACCCATCCCAGAGCACACCTTCATAGGTCTCATCAGACACCAGCGTGCCTGCACTTGTAAAAGAAAAGGGATGTTTCACTAATAACAGACTATTGTTCCTCTGGACCTCATCGTGAGCAGACAGATCACCTTGAAGAAAGGATTATACCAAAGGTTTGCAGGTAGATTACACAATGAGAAATATCAGAGGATTAACCATGGCCAAACAGCTGTGATCTGAAAATTGGATTTAAAAAGACTTCTCTTCTCTGCTGTGTTGGATTACAGATTTCTGGGGAATTAGGGGACTTTGGACAAAGTCGCTACTTCCTCATATTTTCCTGGTCACTAAAGTAAAAACAATTTGCCAAGTGCACAGATCATTAAGGGGAGAGGTGTATCTAACTAGTGGGGCTGCTTAGCTATGTGTATTACTTGAAGAAGCAGAGCAGGTAATTGGATGTAGGCAGTTAGAGCTAGCTGTCTCTCCAGCTTAAACAGGTTTCTGGCAATTCCTATTAGGGTAATACCCTTTAGGAGCAGGCCCTTTAAACGGAAAGCTAGTATAGTTTTTTTTAAACCTCACTCATCCAAAATATAAAAAAAAAAAGGGAATTAAGACCTTCTCCATCACTGCCCGAGCCAGTGAAACAGGGTTGGCAATGTTCTTTACTGAAGACACTGCACCACTGGCAAGTGTCCGTCCATCCATGATAAAGGCATCAAGCTCCACTTCGCCATCTGTATTTAGTGTTCCTCCGTGCCCTACAGAGAATGACAGGTTAGAGATGAGATTTGTCTTCAGGTAGCTGTGCAGAGGTAAAAACTATGCCGTAGATTTGTTTCTATGTATTCACTTGAATCTTCCCCTGCTACACCCTTGGCAAAGCAGTAAAAAGGCAGAAACACAGTACTGCTGACTGATGTCCAGTTTGTCTGGCTTTCAGTGGCACAAATGAAAGAAAAAGGTAGTTGGGATATGTGTACTTTCTATTCTACTATTAAAGCAAACCAATTATGTTAAATTCAAACTCCAGATTTTTCTTCCATGGATTCTTACATGATGGACACTTCGGTGCAACCCCTCCATTTAACTACTTTCTGAAAAAAAGCCATTTTACCCCTCTCTTTAAACCAACCCTAATCTGATGGGCTGCCCCAGCAGCAGGTGGGTGGGACTTTTGTGCTCATAGCCAAAACTGTGAGAAAGAGGCCATTTAGAGCAGTGTGAAGCCTGAGCTGTTGAGTCACAGGGATTAATTGTTCATTGACCTAAATATTTGAAACTTTGGCCTTGTTTCGCATTGTTAAACAGCCCCCATATATACTGTATAAATAACAGATAATAGGGAAAAGCATAAGAGGTTCCTTCCTAGTTTCCTTTCAGGGTGTTCCACTCGCAGTATTGTATTATTGCTTACAGTTAATCGGGAGGCATGGTGCTGGAAAACCTGTGCATTTTTCAGAGCTTGTTTTAGGCAGAGATCGTCACTCATTCATTAACTCATTAATGGAGTCTATATGGACATTATTATCACCACCAGCAGATGGAGGCATTGTGCTATAGCTGAAGGCAGATTAAACAATAAAGGAGAAAGGGTTTTATCATTTGGCTGCTGTGTGGACATGTGGAAAGAGCTGGGATTTTAGGCTTTACTCGTTTATTGGGGTGCCATGCCTGTATAAAAAGATGAAGCCCATATTTAATCATATGAGAATTTTTAAATCCTAATCTGAAAAAAGGGGAAAAAATGGCTGGCAATAAATGTACCTACCTGCATTGAACACAGTGTTATCTTCCATAGCCCTTACAGCCACCTCAACAGCATCCAGCGCACTTCCTCCTCCTTTCAGCACTGCAAACCCTTCACATGCTGCAGTTTTGACTCCATCAACAGAAGCTTTGGCCAGTTCATCTGGAATGGCCCATGCTCCACCATGCACCACAAAAACCACTGGCATCTTTGCACCCCTGCATGAAATAGACAAATGACTTTATAAATAAGTTATAGACTAGAAAAAAATGTATTATTAGCAGCAGTAAGAAAAGCACAGTGTATTACCCATACTGCCAAACGTCTTCCCTATGAGTTTAAATTTAAAAATCTTTTAATTGTGTTTTTCTTTAAACTCAGTTAAACTTATTTATATTTATTCTATTGAGCCATATAGTTGTTATTATTATTATTATTATTATTATTATTATTATTATTATTATTAATAATATTATAGAACATAGATATTTTCCTAGCTATTACAAAACAAAATCAATTATAACAGCTGGTCAGTAACAATAAGAATCTGTACAGGTAAAGTATTAAGTGCACGACCCATAATGAAGCATTTTACAGCTGTGGCAGCTTTGAATTACCAGCTGCAGTCAGGAACTAAACTATAATAATTGATCTTTTCACATAATTAAAAGTTCCGTTTTTGTGTGTGCTACATTTTTCCATTTCCTGCCTTCACTTTTCATCTCTTTTATTAATGAAAACTGTGTAACGCACAGTAATCTACTGAACCGCAGCCGCTGACGTGACATTTATGTTTGACAGTTATTAATCAGGTTCCGCTGGTGGAACCAATACGTTTTGATAACGGGGGCGTCGCAGTTTTCCTACCTTTCCTGAGCCTCAGATTTCCCGGGGGATCAACACTCCGCCATAGACACGTGATTTCAAACCAGCGCGTGCTGCACACTGACGTCAAGATTGATAGCACATCCGTATTCAAGACAAGACTTCCGACAAGCGTTTCAAAATTAAAACCTCTCCGAGCAAAACAAGGAGTCAAACGTTACATGGTTCATCTTGATGCAATTTTATATTTTCACCTTATATTCAGGATAATCCAAGTTAAAAGATCAGTATAATCAAAAGTTGCATAAAAATTAACCACCGTCCATGCAGTTGCAGTAGGCGCTTATGTAGTTTAATGTAGTTTTATTTTGAAAGTCAGAAAGTCGGAATTTTTGGATTGTTGAGGTTAGCTTGGTAAAGGCGGGGCTAAAACAGGGCAAAAAGAGGACAAAGTTTATCAAATGGTCAACCAGTTGGACTACATGACAGGTGTTCAGCATGCTCACAGAGGCTGGTTATCGCCACCTGCAGCTTATGTGACAGGCTAATGAATAACCATATATTATGTAGGGTGCAGAATTTCTTAAATTAAGGGAAAAAAATCCCCCAAAATAAATTACAAACGAAATAATTGCAGTAAAAAAGCAGATAAACCAGAATAAAATGACTCTTTTATTTCTCTTTTACACAGAAAATCGGAAACAAACTAAAATTAAATTTAAAATATGACCCCGAAAAGGTGGAAAGTGATTAAAGCAAACTAAAGCAGATAAGATTACTAGCAGGCATAACATGCAGATTTTTAACCTTTTTATTATCAACTTTTAGGCCGCCCCGAAGTGTTCAGGTGTTTCTCCTGCGTTTAGTGTTTAGCAGTCTATCAGTAAAACGTACAGTTTCGCACTTTGACCACTAGAGGGCTGTAAGAGTCCATCAATTCATGGACGGCGTGTAAAGAGTCATGCATACGCGTTACGATCAAATCAAGACGAAAAGTTGATATTAAAATTGTAGTGGCACTTCAAAATTAGTATCAGATATGTTGCAGTCTGAATAAAATAATTTCTCAAAAAAATAATAACCTTCAAGCAGGTAACTGGGATAGAATGTAGGGTGGGACCATTTTAAAGATTAATTTTTACTCACTGTTTGGTTAGAGTTAGACATCAAAACCTTTTTAAAAGCTCAGAAAGCAAAACAGAACAGAACAGAACAAAACAAAAAACAAACAAACAAAACCTCACAGCTCCATTTTCTAAGTTACAGAGATTTTAAGTTCTGCTCCTTCTTTATATATACCACAAATGGACTGTAAATAAAAGATGGATGTTACCAATGTGACATCATAGATATCACAAAACATGGACATATTTTCCGGCACATTGCTCAAGAGTTGACAGCCATATTGGATGTGATCCCGCCATCTGTTGCTAGGAAAGGTTGTATTCCCCGTCTGGTTGTCAATGGTTCCTGGAGGTTGCTCTCGCTCTCACTGGGTGACATCAGTTGCAAAGCAGGTGCTACACCAAAAGCCTCCTAGTGACTCCTTTGATTGCTAGCAGATTGCCATGGTTGCCTGTAGTTTATCATGTTTATCTGTGAATACTCGTTAACCACTAGCTGACCGGTGGTAAAATTTGAAAAAGTGTAAAGCAAAACAGAAGTGGAGAAGTTTTGCCTTCAGAGTAAAAGTTGTGCCTGAGTGTTACGGCAAACATGTTTCAAAAGTCAAAACTTTTACTTTTGGGCAGACGATCTACATTTCTGGTTTGTGTTGCATTTTTCACAGTTGTAGAGCAGCTGTTTAGAGAGCAGCTGGACAGTCAGTCACTTTCAATCAAACTATGACTGCAGCAATACGCGACCAAAGGAATCACAAGGAGTTTTTTGATAACCAGTTGGAGAATTTATATTTTCCCTAGTGACAGATGGTTACCAGGGGTTCACTGACCAGTCTGCAGGCCTGGTCAGTGACTGAGTCATTTTCTCAATGACTACCTTCAACTTCCACCAACTGGTCAAGGAATACACAATTTTCCCTCCACCACGTGGTCAGTGATCCCTCTCTAAGTTTGTTGATTAGTGCCTTATTCACTTGATCCTACACTGTCACCGTGATTGTCACACATCCAAAAATACTGGCCAGGTTAACATCACCTGGTTAATGATCACATGTTAGTCAAACCTCAATAGAAGTCTATGGAAAAAAATACTTTCTGTCTTTACCTTTGTAATGTAAACACTTAACCAATAAGTTTATGGGCTGATTCGATTATTTCGGGTCTTGTGAAATAAAAAAAATTCTATTTTGTAAATGTTTCAAAAAGGAGCATTATCCACAGTATTCTCATTGGCTGATGACTTGTCAATCAGACACGCCCCTCCTTGTCACAGCCATTCTTTTTAAACCAAGATGGTGATGGTGAAAACGCTAATGTCGAGGCTTCAGAATGGGACTTTAGAAATCAGTGGATGATGTCACCAGGTCAGTGTCTCAAATTAGTGAATGTGAGGCCCTTGTTTGTGCGCCAGCCACATCTTTAATTTAAAATCTTTCCAATATCCATATATGAGTTATAAAAAAAATTACCTGCCATACAGTTATAATA
>VUQK01012834.1:59509-79259 GCA_015106715.1 Bujurquina vittata | reverse complement strand
CTGCCATACAGTTATAATAAAGTGGAAAACTATCCTATCCAACAGGCTGTAAACATGTGTTTTTTAATGCAATAAAATTGGGGCTTTAAACATAGGAGTTTATGGTTTACTTGTGTTTGGTGCCAACCTCAAGTGGCAGCAAGAACAACTGCCAATTTTGACTCTTGTGTTGATTTAATTTTGCACTTGGTTCCCTCTTACCATGATGACACCAGCAAACATTTTGCTTGCTCACACAGCCTACAGATGTTTCCTAATTTTAAAAACAGGCAAAGTATAGGTTGTAAAAAGCTGCTTATGGGGGGGTTTTGTGTGCATGTGTGTGTGTGTGTGGTAGAATGTCTTTTTTTTCTGTTTCATCCTGCCTGCATTAGTTTACATCTACAAACATACTATAGGCTCACAGGGCTGAAACACATTAACCATCCTAACCCCCATTACCATTAATAGTCACAGCAACAGCAGCATGATTTGCATTAACACTGTCATAAATCATTTTATTGAATGGAATTAAATTAGTGAAGGTCCAGCGAGCATGAAATGCAAAGACAGTGCTGGCCAACTTGGGCATAGCTGCTTGTTCCAGGCTTTCAAGAAGAAAAATAAAGCTGCGTCTGATTTCATAGAGAGAGCAACTTAATGAAAAACAAATGGAAAAGGGATGTAAGTGTGAAGTTTTAATCAATACTGACTCCTTTAAGGCCTGTTTGGCATCACAGAAATAAGCAGATTAATGAAGTAGTTCTGTCAGGCAAAGCCACACGGGCATTCTGGCCTCTAAAACAGTCTTTTAACCCCCCCACATAAAAACCATAAAAAAAGTCATACTCTGTACTCTTCAATGCGGATACACATTTTAAATGAAAGAAACTGTTGGCTCAATTTTATGGATATTTGCAGCCATTAATGGACTACAAGAGCAACCCAAAACAACAGCATTAGATTTCCAAGACAAATGTGCTTGTTTCTCACAAGATATTAAATTCTATGAGAATTGAGAAGAAACATAAATACTATGAGCATAATTAACTCCTATTCACAGAGCATTGCCGTCTGTAGCCCCCATGCAGCCTTTATGATTCTGATCAGCGCGGGGAGAAACAACTCTAAAGGTCAAGTGGAGCTAGAATTGGTGGTTCACCAGCCTCATCTGCTCATATCTAATTTGTGAGTAAGTAAAGCCGCCTGCATGCTGTGCCGAAGATGACTTTTGGATTCAAGTCAATATCATGGCTTGGGGACAAGAGAGGCATTTGATGAGATATAAACATTCATGCTTACAGTGCTGACACCACTGACACTGCCTCTTGACGACTAAATGAAGAATTCACTTTATTATTAAATATCTATTTATATTAAAGCTTCTTTAAGCCATCTCTGCCATCCAGTTTGTAAGCAGCTGAAGCTCTACTAGAGCTGACCTCCGTCAGCCAAAAGAGGGCATACGATTTCGAGGACGCAAGGGAAAGATCCGGTCTACATTATGCATTATGCATATTTGCTTGAGACGAGTTCATTAAGTAACATGACAAAACTAATGAGTAGATTATTTTAAATTTATAGTTTGAATGTTTGATTTACTATATAACAATGCAGCTAAACATCCGCTAGAGTGTGTAGTAGAGATAATGGAGTGGATCGTGTCATTTGGAGTTTGAACAGTAGAATTCTGTAATTCGGAATAGCCTACATCTAATGAAAAATCACAGCACATATGGAAGGAATCAGTCAGCAGGCAGTGTTCAGCACCACGAACAGCGACGCAGAAGCTATAGCTGCGTTGAGGTCAACGCCCGCAGGTTACTTTGCGGTGACTTTGCAATTACTTTGAAACTCACAGGTCACATAGAACCACATGTAATTAAGCAACATTTATATGATACAGTCTCTTAGAATGGCAAAAGTTTACTAGTAATACCTTATTTATTCTTCATGGGATACTGTCTCCAATATTAATAAAAAAATCAATTAAAAAATTATTTCAGAGACCTACCAAACGCAACCTCATCTTTTTAAAGCTATTCCCTTAAAGAACATTGAGCATTTGGTATGCGCTCAGCAGGGAGCTTTCTTGGTGTTTCAGCAGCGCCAGTCCCAGAATATGGCCAATAATGTTGCTGAGGGGCGGGGAGCAGCGCGGTCTGCAGACCCACTGAGTCTGGCGGGGTGCCGAGGAGAGGCAGCAGGCAGCGGTAGCAGAGATGGGCTCACACCTTTGAATCACAAATCAGCCCCCAGTCAAGGATCTCGGGAGACACTGGAAGATTAATTTTTTGAGTGGGGTTTGCTGGTGTTTCCCATTAAGACTGGTACACTACAGCTACCAAAAAGCAGGAGCGGGAAGGTTTACAGTTGCATTGTGACGTTCAACACTCCTGTCGTCTCACCTGCACTGCCGGTGAAGAGGTCCGCTGTGATAAAGATGCATCCAGATAAGCACCTACCTGAGCTGGTGGCCGAGAAAAACAGCCTGGACCCCTCTTTTGTGCATGCGGTGCGCCTTCTTGCAGAGGGTAAGTCAGGTATATATGTGTTTTTTTCTTTCAAGTCTAATGTATTCTGAATGTCGGACTTAGCGACAGTCACGATGGTTATTCTAACGTAAAGTCACAATTGCATTCAATTTTGGGGGCAGTACTGTGAGCTGTTGCGAGCTTATTTTGAACACATCTGCCTTGACTTTTAGTGTCGGCGTGATCTCAGTGAATTCTCCGTGTTGTGCGTTTAATGTAGACGCGGCTCTTCGGCTCCAGTGAGGAACTTTTGTTGGGTTTTCCCCAAACTTCCAGGGAAGAAATGCTGTGAGCAGAGACAGTAAAGTATGTGTAGAGTCAGAGGGGGTTATTGTAAACACCCCCCAACCCCCGCTCTCCTTGTCCTCCAAGATCAATGCGCTGGCTCACAGAAAATAAAGTGAATCGCTTCCCAGCGCATTTCATCCTGGCTTCTGGGGGAAAATCAAAAAGGTGTAGGATTAGTTAATCCAAAAATCATACTGCAGTATCAAGCTGAATGCGTTGTTAGTCATCTTAAAATACTGTGCACTACCAGCCTGTTTTTATAAAACTTATAATTTAAAAGGTGTGAACTGTGTGTTAATTTCTGTACTAAACCAAATATCACTTCTCTAATATTTGAACCATTCCATATGAATCTAAGTGTTTGTAATAACTGTATCACAAAAGAAAAGATACATGAAAGAAAACTGATACATGCTCACCTCCTCTTGCATGACAAATGCCATCAAGGTAATATAGAACATAAAATGTCATCGAAACATGTTGTAAAGCCTTTCCTCTGGAATAATTTTACTGTATGTCAACAGAGTGCCGCAATCAGCCTGCAGCATTTAAAGTACTTTGTAGCCTTCATCTCATTCACATGCTGAGAATGTGTCACTTCTGATAGGAAGTGTGTCACCTCAAAGCAAACACAAAAAAACTCAGCTCAGCTCATTCAGTGCAGAGATGCAACTTTTGCATTTTCTTGGAGACTCTCTCGCTCTCTCGTCCCATAATTGCACAGGCCGGGTTGATGTGCAGTGCTTGGATAAAGGTTTAAGTGACGCATTACTGTAGTGAATGGAGTATTGACAATCATAAATGTAAATGGGTTAGCCTGCATGGTGGTGGTGGGGGTCACTGGACTTACAGTACTCTACATCATAGGCAAGACAAAGCAAACATGAAAGCAAGCAAACCAGGCAGTATTCTTGTGTGAAGCATGGTATATCAGCTATAAAATGACGAAATTAAAATGCTGTCTTATGACTGTAAGCCTTTGGTGAAATCTTCTGTACTGTTTTTCCTGTGCAACAATTACTGGTGATTCTGAAGGCAGCTGATTTAATGAATTTATTAGATTATGCTTGTATGCTAATTTCAGGTTCTGACATGTTTGTTTAAAAACATGAAGTCACACTCTGTGTTAATTAGTAAGCTGCTGGGCTGGGCGTGGGCTCTAGCATTCTGCCCCCTGAGCTTTCTTGTTGAAATGTGTTGATGAGACACCTGACAGTCCCATTCTTGTCGCTAACTGGGACGCAAATCTGTCACACAGTACACTTTGCCAGATGTACTCAAGCCTAACTCAAATAGCCAGAATGCAAACAAAGAACGTCATCCACCACCGTGAGCAGCAATTAGCACATTTACATGAGGTCATGTATGTATTCATTTATTTATTTTTACTGACTTTTGTCTTTTTTCTGCAGTTTTAAGAATTAATAAAGGATAAATTGGGGGACTACGGTCCCCCATAATTAACAATACGGTGCAATGCAGTCTTCAACATTACAATATAATACTGGAAGCAAAATACAATACACTGCAACACATTGCAATCTATTTCTCAGAGAAAAATCTTATTTGCAAGGTCAGTAAAGAAACCTCTTTGTATTCATCAAACACAGAAGTGGACAATCAGTATAATAAACTGTCAGTTCAGTCAGTCTTGCAATGCCCAACACAATCAACCGTGGGCAGCATGTGAAAAAATGTTCAGCACAAGACTTGCTATCTTGTCTTGTCAGTCTATGCTCATGGATAATGCAGAATCCCGCCTATCAGTGGACAGCAAGACAAACCACGTTTACAGATTTATAGATTTGCAGCTATTTATCACTGAATAGCAAAGCATGTAATCCTGCATTATACACATCATGCACAATCAACTGCATAACATGGATTAACCATGGTCACAGTTAGCATCTCCATATTTATGAAATGAATTATTTACTGTTTGTGTTTGAGTAATGTTGCCTCTAAAACCATTTTTCTTTCTTTGAGCTGATTTAAAACTCTTTGGAACAAAGCTCCAGTCCCCGGCTGTAAACTAAGGGTGGGTGGGGATAATTCTCTTTTAGAGCTGAATGTAAGCTTCCTCTTATGAAGCAGTGAGGGCTGTTAGATAGAATAGTTGAATAGATTTGTGTATTACACAATGAATACAGTATTCACAGTATTTTAAAATTTGCTGCAACTTGCCTTCACTTTCTGCCCCTGCACTGTTTTTTCTTGGACATGTTGCATGAGGGGAATGATTCCTCAGATTAACAGATAAGAGTCAGTTCTTTCAAGTTTTGCACTTTAAGTTTCCTCTGCCTAAATAACTGTAGCTGGTTTGAAAGTGGGCTCATGTCAGTGTAAAGAAAGGTAAGCCTTTAATAGATCCCAGTGGTTTACTTTGTAAGGGCTCGCCTACATGCCACGCAGCCTCATCTTGCAACGAAAACCAATGGGATTTCTAATAAGGTGGCAGGCAAAGCAGACAGCAAGACAGCCAGGAAAAGTGACTGTTAAGAATACTCTGTTATTCCATTTGTGAAGGAGGCATTTATCCATGATAAGATAGAGTTTACATTGTCACTAAGCATTGTAAAAGGGTATATATTATCTCAAATACCATCACAAGTGCTGCTGGCAAGAGTGACAATGCAAATAAAATCTGCATGAAATTTGAAAGATGTAGACTTCTCTGAATCAAATCGGAATATAGCTGTGGAAGAGGCCCAACACCGTGCCAAGTAAAATATTAGACAGGAAGCACACAGGAATGTACTTAGAGCTGTTAATTTCAGCACAGTGCTTTCACACCATTTAAATACACCATTTTTCTTGTTTAATCAAGAATCAATGAGTCATATATTTGGACTGCTGCTTAAAATCCCTGTGCAGAGTCTTCTTTTAGTGTGAACCATCACATGAGCTCAAAATACACTTTAGCTGCATCACATACAACTTTTCTACTCATTCTGTTTATGCTCACCTTACATTTATCCACTGTTATCATGTTTGAGCACTGAGCCGTGTGCTGGACTTTCTGGACCTTTTCCAGCACACTGTACTGTAAATGTAAAAGTAACTTTTAACATACTCAAAGGTATGTTAAAAAGAATTGTGACACACTTTGGGCTATAACCTTTTATCTTTTGTTGAGATAATGGACCAACCTGCATGAAACAGCAATTGAAATATTACCCTTCAAAGATCTTCTTTGATAAGTGAGGAGACATGTTTTAAATGCTGCTTTTTGCATAGATAAGAATACAATTAGAGTATATATTGTGGTGGTAAAAGCTTTCCTCAAAACGCAAAAAATTGTTTGCATGTATAAGGATGCTTTTTTTAAAAAACATAAAACTATGATTACATAGTGTTTATCAATGAATACAATGTGCAGAAAATGGAAAAAAGCAGTTTAGCATTTGGTGAAAACAACCTGTGGTGGCTGTATCCAGTGCCACACAATTAGATTAAGGAATTAATTGATCCACAGATATGCAGATTTAAGTTTTCACTCTCCTATAGCATTCCCACATTTAAGTGAATTTGCAGTCTCTGGAGTTGCATGACAAGCAGTTTATTTGGTTGAGTTAAGTAGCTGAATTTGTTTAGGATGGTAGTGAGACCGGCTGTGGTGTATGCTTTGGAGATGGTGGCACTAACAGAAAGACAGGAGGTGCAGCTGGAGATGGTAGACTATGCTGTTACTGGGAGAGGCCAGGAGGGACAGGATTAGAAATGAATATATCAGAAGGACAGCTCAGGTTGAGTGGTCTGGAGGCAAAGTTAGAGAGGCAAGGCTGAGATGCTTTTTTTTTACATGTGCATAGGAGGGATTGTGGATATATTGGACAAATGATGTTGACTGTGGAGCTGCCAGGCAGGAAGAAAAGAGGAAGAGAAGGTTTGTGGATGTAATGAATGGAGAGGGTTGGTGTGTAACAGAAGAAGGCGCAAAGGATAGGATGTGCTGGAGGCAGATGATCCGCTGTGGCTGCACCTAAAGGGAACAGCCAAAAGAAGAAGATAATTTGTTCCAGTACACATTACAGCACTAAATGGTGGTGCACACTTTAGGTTTGCATTGTTTTGTCACTGATTCATAGAAGTTCCATTACTTACTTGTTCTCTTACCTTTGTGATTTACCTGTGTGCTGTTCCAGTCCTTCCTGGTTTGAACTATAGAAGAGGTTAAAAGTGGTGCTGATAGAAATGCAGAGGCCAACCAAATGGACTGAACCATCTGCTGTGAGAGCATGGGAGGAATGGGGTTTCTTTGTATTAAGTTTAGTTATCATCCCTATGGGTCCCCCCTTTGCATTAAAAATGCTTTACTCTGCTGATATATGATTGAGTTTTGTTAAGTTAAGCAGTGTCATGGAGTAGGATGCTGTTTAGTTTACCTCTATAATGAGACTATTTTCATTTTTATGTGTTTTTGAGATAATTTTTTAGCACACAACAAAGCTCCCTATTTTTGAAAATGACATCCTTTATTGAAAGGCATCAGTTCTGTTTGGTACACACAGGTCTTTTTAGGGGACTTGGCTTGTAGGTGGTTCCAGCAGTTCTTCTGTTGGTTTACTCTGTCTCAGTCTCTTTTTGGGATGTACCATGTCTTGTTGGGCTTCCTGCTCTTCTTGTTACTGAAAGTATGTTTTTTTTATGATTCAGGCTGTGTGCTTGAGCTCACTGTCATTCTGCAGCATCAAGGGGGAATGGATAAGACGCTAAACATCCAAAGTGCCCTAAAACTTTTGCACTGTATATCTTACATTCTGGTGTGGTTCATAGTTTGCCACAGAGAGCCATTATATCCATGAACACTAAAAATTGATTTTCACTTATCTCTCTCTCTCGTTTATAAACGGTTGCTTACATTTTCAGTGCATCCATTACAGCGTGCTCGGTATCCAGCAGTGACCCACCTAGCAGTGACAGATAAACAGCACCCCATGTGTTATGACCTATCAAAAGGACACAAAAATTACATTTCAGTGGCGAGTCAGACATGGAATGATATTTTTCAGTATTTAGCCGACACCCTTATCAAGAGTGACTTACAATGAGTGCATAGGTCGAATAAGATTAAATTCCAAGGTCACTTGCATCCTGAGCTACAGAAATGAGCCAAAGCCGCAGCATTCAGACAATAGATATTAGATAACAGATTATATTACTGTGCCTTTTGAATGTTCACATATAACATTGAACTCCCAAATTAGGAAGTATGAGACAGAAAGAAGTGTAACAAAAAATCAGGGTCAGTACTTTAAATCTATTTTTTACTCAAATATTCTATTAGAATATTCAACACTGCCCCAAAGGGGTGCTAAAATACAAGAAAAATCTTCTTCTATTTTCTTGTCTTTAATCATGTCAAGAGACATGATTCAACTGCACATTTTCTGTCTTTTCATATGTAAATGGTATGATTAGTAATTGCTTTCTGAAAATACAATGCTTATGCTGAAGATTTACAAGTTAAACTATCAGCCAGTTGCTGCATTTGCCTAAGTGCAGCTCAGCTGAAAACACACAAACAGCATGTGGCCAAAAAGAGGAACACGTTTCCAACATTTTAATATTCATCGGTCAAAAGTGGAAAAAAGAGCCAAAGCTAATTGCATGTCTTGCTGTTCATTCCCCCCCATTAGGTCCACTCTGGCCAGGCAGAACGCTGCTTCCACCTCTTTCTGTATTTGACGTGAACAAGCAATCACTTATTGGAGAGAAATTGCACTGATTTATGTTTGCACCCATTGTGAAGTCATTATTGTAGATATACTGTTCAGTAGCTAAAAGAAATCAGTGAATAATTTAGCTGTCTAACTAATGGGAGCACTCAACAATACGCACATTGCACTAATACACAAAAAGTAATAATCACTCAATTCAGCAGACTGGTTCACCACTGTGTAAATCAAACATTTTTGAGAATTTTAATATCCATCAGCAAGTCTCTAATCTTACATTAATTGACTTTTCCAGCAGATTTTAGGGATTAAGGGAAACATGAAAGAAATAAGCAGAGAAATTCTGCACATCTGTAAAGTACAGAAACAGCTCAAATCCATACAAAGCGAAGCTACAACCTCCAGCATCCAAACCGTGTGTAAGTGAGAGTCTGAATATGTTGTCTAGCTATTTTTGTCTGCAGTATTTCTTTAATATTCATCAATCAGTCTGCAGGTTATCCAAGGTTTGCATTCTTTCAGCCAGCTTTGCAAAATAAAATGTGAGCAAAGTGAAAAGAGGAGGATGCTTACTGAGTGTAATATTTGTCTATACAAAGCACATGTCAGATTCCAGGACATTTTGAGCTTGCTCCGAGTTGGATATCCTCCTCTGTTTTATCTGCAAATTGATCAAACCTACAGAAGTGGAAGGATTTAATTTTGATTGGATTCCGTGTGGTGACTCATTTTATCACCATTCGTCTGTTTTCTTTGGATTCATGTTTTTCTCTAAGAACAGTATGATCTCACCAAAATCATCTTAGACCTGCTGGTACACACTTTTTTTTTTAAATTTATTTTTATTAAGGGCTGCTAGTCAGCAGTAGAACAAACTGCATAATTTAGCAGCGTTGCCTGTATGGCAACAACAACTGGAAACCAGGAAAGCAGTCCACAGGCTTGGCATCAATTATTTTCAGCTTTTTCACCAATTTATGCATTCCTTTAAGGCTCTTTATAATTTACTTTTAGCAATTTTACTCATGTCTGGACGAATATAAATCATTTGTTGAATGTTTGCTATTTATATCAAGTCTGCAGTCTATCAGAAGTGCTTATACATCACTTGTAATTAGCTGTTTTCTGCTTAAACCTGTTCAGGTCCATTAAATTCTTAAATTAATTTGTAATTTCCTTTGTTTTTTTAATTAGTTGAGCTAATCTTTTAATGTGCCCTCTGGGGTACGCATTCCCCAGGTTGAGAATCAGTTCAGTAAAGCTACAATGTGAGAAAAAAACAGTCGAGCATCAAATGATACGTCGCCTTCATTCCTCCTCCTTCTTATGTTATTGAGCTGCTAACATGCTTGTTTTATTGGTAGGTGCACTGTAGGTGATGATACTTTTACTTTTAGCAAAGCTTGAAGTGAATCTCAGATTTCTTGAGGTTTAAATCAGTTCAACTTGTGCAGCAAAGTCCATGACAGTCATTGTGTTTGTGGCATGCATGGACTTTTTCCCCCCTCTTTGCTTTGAAACAAGTTTAGTTTTTCCTATTAAGTTTTCTGGTGGTGCCGGTGGTTTACTTAGAGCAACAAGTTACTGAAAAAAAAACGATGCAAGATCTGACATCTGAATTTCAAATACAAACTAGGTGATTTATTTATGAAGACAGGTTTGTGGGACATCTTTATGGTGTCCGGGATAAATGAACTTCAAACTGTTCCTCAGTGACTGTTGATGCTCTGTGTTGTCACATACAGCAGATGTATTTAACCTTAAGCCATGGCAGGCTGACTGAGCACGTTTTCTTTTTTCTCAGCAAAACCCTGTCTCTCAGCTTGTGCAGTTGCACACATTTATCTACTAGCTGCCCGGTAAAACCAACATTTTTTCAGTCTTGGCTTCTAAGAAGCTCTGCTGAAGCAGTTTTGGGCAGTGCAACAAAGAAGATCAAGAGCACCACAATAGTCACTGAGAGTGTTAGACTCATTTAGTTCCCCAAATGAGATTTTTTTTGTGTCCTGTGTACAGACTGTAACCAGTGACCTTCAAAGCACATTCTTGCTTCTCTGATCTTTAGTCTCCTTTTGCTTCCTGCTATTTTGACAAAGATTATATCACTGTGAGCATGTCTCGGGATTTATAGATTGTAAGCTTGTTTTCTCTCTTTCTTTTTTCCTTTATACACAATTGCCTGTTTGTTTCACCTGCAGTTTGCTGGCTGCAATTAGTATCTGTCCCATCAATCCTCACCCTACCAGCAACATAGAGTAAGAAACAACCATCACAGTAAACTGTTAACTTATTTCCTCTAACAATGTCTGAAAATGAGCCTTATTATTATCTTCTTAGGAAACTTAAATTTAATGCATATTTCAGCTGTTATCTAAGCACAATCCACATTAGTACTTAAAGGGTTTTTTAATCAATCTCTGATTCTGTATAATTGAGTTTTCTGTCATTTTGATCCCAATTTTATTTTTGTCTCTCACAATAAAATGACTCAATACCACCATAACAAAATAAAGGCCAAGAAAATAGCTTTCAAACTGAGATTTTTCAGTTGAACAAATGAACTATGAACACGGCGTGCTACAGGCAACTATAGGCCTGCCGTTCTATGTCTGCCTCCCTCAAAATGACTAAGAAAATAGATACTGAGTTTTAAAACCATCCATCTATTACCAAACAGTGTTTTCTTGACCCCTCCATCCACCTGAACATCTTCTCTGTGCAGACTTTGCCTAAAGAAGAATGTCACACTACTTTTTTTAGAGGGCGTTGTATACAGAAGGAAAACAAATATGTTGTTTTGGGAGCAATTTATCTCACTAACGCATGAAGCTTATTTAAACTGAGGTCTTTAAATGGCATGTTTGACTGGTCAGCAGGTGATGTTTGTCATTTTAACCATCAGCAAGCTAACATTTGTTAGCAAGCAAGGATCACACAAAAGCTAAGTGTGAGTAGATTAGTTTTTTCCACATAGTGCCAAAAATCAAAGGATCACAACTTTGTACAGTTTACGACCAGCTGACTGACTGTGACATCCCCATGGCTAGTGTAGCTAAAAAAAACAAAAAACAAAGACTGTCCTCTTTAAACAGTGTTCTTTATTTTTATCTTTGGCTTTACTATTTGTTATCCACTGTATGAAAAGCCAAAGTAGTTCAAAATATGCAACCTGTGCACTCCACAGGTTGCATTCAGTTGCTCACCTCTGGCAAAATGTTATTTTTACAAATCCATATTTTGTTAGCTTCTGTTATCTAGGGACACTTGTACACTGTAAAGTGTCACATAAGGAGGTGTGAATCAGCTATGTTGATGGAAATAAAAAGGTTGGAGGGGTCTTGTTTACCGGTGCTCTCAACGAGCGGCATTAGTTACAGCCTGTTTTCAGTGGCAGGTGACGAAGGTCTGGGTGAGCGTTGCTCAGTGTTTGCTGGGTTTGAATCAAAACATCTTTTCTGTCACAGCCTCTCTGGGCTACATCTGAAATATACTTTTGCAAATTTTTGATACACATGCAAGTGATTTGATTAGAAAAATATAAGGTTGTGTGCAAAATAATTATATTATTACTGCAAAGCAATGAACAAAACCTTGGTTTTTTTTACATCCTTATGTAAAACAAAATAATTAAAGCTTATTTAATCATCTAAGAAGGTATGTTTTATTTAACACTGCACCCTCTCGTTTAGCTCGCTCTCAGTTTTCATGAACAGTTTTTTGCAATAGTTTTGCAACTCCGGTGAGAGTCATCTCAGAGCAACTGCACGAAAGGAGAGAAGAGACAGTGTGATCCAATTTAAACGATCTTCCTCTGACAATCAGGCACAATCAGAGGATGTAGATTGGGAAGAAATTGGTTCATTTCAGGCTGTTGAATTTTGGTCTTTGTGATTTCACAGACAGTAGCAAAAAAAATAAAAAATCAACCTTACTTCATAGAACTGCTAAACTCAACTCTCTAAAATTTAAGAGACCTGGAACACTGAGCTAAAGTTTTGCACATTCACATGATTGAATTGAGACATTTAACTTGATTTAAAGGTGGCTTCAGCAACTTAGTGGATGCATTTCTTTCTGCAGTCAGCGTAAGGAATGCATCGATTTGAATTTAAAACCTTACATATCTGTATTGAAGGGCTAAATAAACCCTTCAATAAACCCTTTCTAAATAAGCTCTTGACTTTCCATATAGAAACTCAGCAGTAGTCAGGTCCATCAGTTTCTCTGCTGCAGAAACTTACAGTTAAATGGACTGGTTCTTATATAGCGATTTTCTACTCTAGATGAGCACTCAAAGCGCTTTATACAGCATGTCTCATTCAGCCATGCGTTCATACAAGCACTTTCTACATCAAGTGCTTTCTATCTAACATTCACACGACGATGAAGGCATTGGGAGCAACTCGGGGTCCAGTATCTTGCCCAAGGACAACTTGGCATGCAGACTGGAGCAGCCAGGGACCAAACCTCCAACCTGCTTTACATCCTGAGTCACGGCCACCCCGATAATTTTTTGATAATTAGTGACAGAGGAGGGTCCTAGGAGTTCAAGTGCTATAAAAACTGTCAAAAGACATCATTGTTCAGGAAGTGTTTCCATTCCTGTCAAACTGCTGAACTGGGCAGCTAATATCCACCTTTCATGTCTCATCTCATTGCAATAAGCCCGGGAATGCACGAAATGACTATTGGCTCAATTTGCACAAGATTTGCCTAGCTTGCAATTTATAAGGAGAAACACTGCCGTTTGATTGAAAGCAATGATCTGCAAATAGGATCTTAATATCTTACTTCAGAGATCTAATCTTAACCGCCCCAAATGGCTTTTACCCGATAATATCAACCATTTTATATCTTTAAGCCAGCATCTGCATAAGTCCTGTGCTGTGCTCCTGACAGCCCGCAAGAGCTCAGTTCGTAATGAAGTGAGGTAGAGTGAGCTGAGTGTGACTGCCTCTATTGTTATTTTGATTGGAATTACTGGATCATGAGATTGCAGGGCCTGATGTGAAAGGACATATCAGGAGTCAGCTGGATTATCTTTTATTATTAAGTGCGCAATGTGAGCATATTTACAGCTGACACAAGAAATAGTCAGCAAAATATTCAATGTGTAAGTTAAATTTCGCCTAACGCGCTCCCAGTCTAAAATGACACTATTTTGCTGTGATTATGCAGTTGCTTATTGACTGATGCTTTTTCAGTTACATAATAAACTCATTTTTTAATCTGTTTTTCCTATTTTTTTTTCTCTGCAGAGATTGAAAAGTATGAAGGTGATGAATTAAGAAAAGATGGCGACACCAAGAAATACTTAGATATTATCAGCAATAAAAATATCAAGCTCTCCGAAAGAGTCCTCATCCCAGTCCAACAGTATCCAAAGGTAAGAGACATAACAGCTCTTTGGGATTTGTGGTTTTTTTTGGAAATGTGCAGTCTGTTCAAGTGATTTTGAAATTGAGAGGGAAGTGCAAAAAGAACAGAACGTGTGTGATATTGTGTCAGTATTTGTAGCAATATTTTAGTCTCTGCTCTAGGTTGTCTTCACCTGTTCACAATTGCTGCATCTTACACTAAAATCCCCCTGAGCCTCAAACTGGCTATTAGAAAGTCAGTGGATGGTGTCTGTTTATTTTGATGTAGTCACCAAAAACCAAAGTTTTCAGCAGACTAAAGCACCCAAGGGTACAGTGAGGAACAGTGACCATAAATCACCGTATGACACTGCTCTGTGTCTCAGTTATGCAACGTCAGTACTGACAAAGTCTGAAACGTGGCCTAATGAGGCTGCTCCGTCAGGCAGCTAAGCAACAACACACAGCTGCTTGAGGAGCAGAAAAAGGCTGTACTGCCACTGCAGTCATGGAAAGCTCCACTGCCCTTGAGTTCACACATTCATGCAAAAGCTTTTAATACTTACACTCCATACTTACACTGTATTTTTCTATTTACCATCTTTTTGTTGTCGTTGTTGTTGTTGTTGTCTTTGCCATTATATTTCTATGTCCAGCTGCTATTCAGATAGCAAATCTTACGTGGTTTAAGTGAATGATCAAGTTAAGGCTAAAGATTTGCGTGAAGTTAGTACTTAATTTTTTCCCCCATTTAGACCACTTTTAACCTTGCTAGAGGATGTTTATAATATTTATTTGATAGACATGATAGACTGAATTTTCAAATAGTTACTTGATACTTGCCATCTCCCATCTCTCTTCCTTAAAAAGGAAATCTCATAAAAGTAAATTTGCACCCACTTTATTATTGTTGGTAATACAAATATCTAATAAGCCAATCACATGGCAGTAACTCAGTGGATTTAAGTATGTGGATGTGGTTATGATGACCTGCTGAGGTGCAAACTGTGCATCAGAATGGCTGGTCTGAGGATTTCAGGTACTGCTGATCTACTGGGATTTTACCACACAATCATCTCCAGGGTTTACAGAGAATGGTCAGCAAAAGAGAAAATATCTAGTGAGCTGCAGTTTTCTGGGTGAAAATGCCTTGTTAAGGTCAGAGGAGAATGCCCAGACTGCTTCGATCTGATAGGAAGGCAACAGTAACTCAAATAATCACTTGTTACAACCAAGGTATGGAGAAGAGAATTTCTAAATCCACAACACAGTGAACGTTGAAGCAGATAAGCTACAGCAGCAGAAGACCACACTTAGTGCCACTCCTGTCAGCTAGAAACAGCAAACCAAGGCTACAGTTCACAAGCAGACCACAGAAGATTGTGTAAATGTTGCCTGGTCTTATGAGTCTCAATTTCCACTGCAACAGTTGGATCATAGGGTCAGAACTTGACATAAACAAAATGAAATAGTTCAGGCTGGTGGTGGTAGTGTTAATGTGTGGGGGGATACTTAAAAAACTTAGGATCATTTAAACACCACAGCCTACTTGAGTATAACTGCTGACCATCTCCATCCCTTTATGGCCACAGTGTACCCACCTCCTAATGCTGCATCCACTAAGCTACACTACTATAGAAAATGAGTGTACAATTTATAGCCTTGTGTACATTTACCTTTTCAAAATGGGATTTCAGAACACAGCCTCCCTCTTTCATTCCTCTAACCACCTTCTTGAAAAGGTCAGCGCTGCCATATTTTCACATATCCAAACACCTGCTGATATCTTCCACAGTGTTCAAAGCTAAATGTGTTTCTCCTGAAAAGAAACGTCTGTTATTCTTTTGGGCCAGTTTGTGCACAACACAGAGACGACAGTCAAGGAAAAAAAAACTGTTTCACCACCTCACTAACTGAGACGCATATTGGAATGCATCCTGGTCCCAGTACCTGAATAATATTAATCCCACATTCAGAATCTACTTCTAAACCTAATTCTGAATACTCAAATGGAGTAAGCAGTTTTTACTACCAGCATCAAATTCAGTGTCTTCTCATATTCTGAAAAATAGAGTAAGATTAATGTTAACTTAGGCAGTGAGATAAAATGTTAACATCTTGTTTCATCTTCCTATAGCTGTTTCTGTAGATGGGGGCAGCATGGTGACGTGCTGGTTAGTGCTGTTGCCTCACAGCAAGAAGGTCTAGGTTTGAATCCGCCTTGTCCAGGATCTTTCTGCGTGGAATTTGCATGTTCTCTCTCCCCAGGTACTCTGGCTTCCTCCCACAGTCCAAAGATATGCAGTTAGTGGGGTTAGGTTAATTGGTGTTTCTAAATTGCCCATAGGTGTGAATGGAAGTCTGTCGCTGTGTTAGCCCTGCGACAGGTTGGCCACCTCTCCGTGGTACACCCTGCCTCTCGCCCTATGACAGCTGGGATAGGCTCCAGCTCCCCCCGCGACCCTGAAAAGGATAAGCGGAAGAGAATGGATGTTTCTATAGACAATGCAGTCATTGCTACTATTTTGATATTTTGCAATTTTTTTGTACACTTAATACTTAACGGTTAACTGTATGATGCGTTAAATCGAGTTTGGTGTTTATATGCATTTTGCTAGACTAGAAAATCAGAGGGTGTCAGAGGGAGAGAGGAATCTAAAAACTGTCACAAGCACAGGCCGCGCTTTAGTCCAAGGAGCCCCACAGGACACTCCATACAAATCAATTTGCTGTTTCCTCCTCAGGTCAGCATTAAGCAACTAATTAAGCTTTGTTCAGGACCTCTTCACTTAAATTGATTTAAACTCTTTGAAAAATGGTGACTGAATTGGTTTCTTGGGGAAAAAGAAACACTCAAATGTGTTTTTGTACCTCTGTTTTTGCCACATCTATTATCCAAATAATAAGATGGATTTTCATTCAAAATAACATCCTCACTGTGAATGCTGAATTGCAATTTCATTTAGAGCACATATACCGATTTAAAGGCAATGTGTTGGAAGTTTGAAAAGTTTGATGCTTACTCCTCTCTGTATGTTAGCTTTTGGATGAGTGTGAAGAGCATTGAAACATACAGTACTATAGGCACCCATCAGTTCAGCTGGTGGACTGAGACTTTTTTTTCTTATATATGGATTCTATGGAAACATTTTTTTTCCTAAAAACTGGAAGTAGAATTAAATTTCTACAGATAGAGTATGTCCTGCTTTATATCCCACCTGCTGATTAATTGCATTCACTTCATGTCCTAAGTGTGAGTCTGCTCCTGATTAGATGGTTAATGAAAATCAGTGGAGCTTGCAGTCAAAAAGACCTGAGAAGCACCGAGGTACATAACAAATATATTAAAAGTGTTTTCAGCATTATCAACATTAAATTCACAGGTACAAAACAGAAGCTCCAATTTTTTGTTTCCATGCAGTGAATATAAGAGTGCCAGGGCTGCACAGCAAGCAAAGCTGCAGTCCATGGGGACAAAACAGTTGTCCAACAACAGCTTCTGTGACCTGATTGCACAGTCAGCACCCCACAAGACTGCAGTGTCACTATCTTAACCATCGTGGTAATACTGCACTTTCATTTAATGATAATTTGCCATTAAGCAACTCTTTGATCAAGTGCATGCCCAGCAAAGCGAATAAGTAAAAGGAAAAAGAAAGCAATAAAGAGCTTGGAACCATGAGGTAAATGGAGCACAGTGTCTAGAAGTGTATAAATTAGATGTGGGGTTTTTTTTCTGAAAATAATCTAGTTCAGTGAATGTTTGTGCATCATAGCTGCATGCATATACATTCACTGATCTGAAGTTCACTGATCAATATAGCTGATTTTTTTTATTTTGACGACATCTGGCCCTGCCAATAGGCACAAAATAATTGGCTTTATTTCACTGGGAACTTTTGTATTTGACACTTCTGTGTTACTTTTCCGTGTCAACTCTTCAACAATGCCCCGTCTGACGTTCTGTCACCGGTGGCCGAGCGAAACATAAAGTGTAGTGAATCTGCTCTGTCTCATTTCAGCAGTCTGACAGTGCTCATTCTTGCTTACAGCTTCCATCTTACTGAAGACTAATTAAAAGGAAAATAATTAAATTATTGGGAGTATCCTTCTGAGTAGGTTTAAATTTGACAGGATCACTTGTAATTATGAGTAAAACTACCGGTGCTAATGAAATCACTCCTAATGGCACACTGACAGACACACGCTGCAGGTTGTTTTCACTTTAAATGTGCCACAGCAGGAAATGCAGTGTTGTTAATAAAAGTGTGAGAAATGTTCTGAGCTCATTGTTTGTTCCTCTTGTTAAAATATCTACTTATAAAAAGTTTTCTTCATGTTTCTGCACCATAGCAGTGATACTGACATCAAAACAGACCGAGGCTATTATTTTAAGACAGTGCAGGGTCGGTCAAATGTGTAACAATGCCACACAACATTAGTGACTGGAACACACATCGCACAGTATGCATGTTAGTAGCTACAACACTACTTGGCTGCATTTCAATCATATACAAATGCAGACAGTGCCATGAAATCATGATCAACACAGCACTATACTATATAGTATATAGTATAGTTAACACTATGCTTAATAAATTACCCATTAAAGCAAGACAGCACAAATATTTTTCATCAGTCCAACTTCTTTAAAGCTAAAACTGACAGAATTCACATTTTTATACCCAATTTTGAGCCGGCACACTGCACTTTAAACTTTTAAAACAAAACAGTTCATTCTGGTTGCTGACACACAGCAACCAGAATTACAGATTTAGCGGTAGCAGAGATTTTTTTTTATGTTTTATGACAATTAGTCATAAGACTATTAATAGAAAAGAAACTCTTACCTTGACCAAAAGCTTCAGCACATACCTTATTCTTTTCCCGATACTTTACTTCCTCCCTACAAAACAAACCCTTCAAATTACAGACTGAAACCACACTGATGAGTTAAATTATGACATATTTCACCTCACCAAATGCTTCTAAAACAGTTCAGTCCTCAGGGCCATGGGCGCTACATACCCTGTGGTACTTGGTGCCAAGATGTTAGCACAAGATCATTAAAGTTGTGAGCTGGAGCAGATCTAATTTTTTCTTCCACATCCCCCCAACGCTGTGATGCTTGCCTGTGGTTTCCCCCATGCAAACTATTTTAGCTAGGGACCCACCACTGTGATGAGGTGTTCCCCACAAGCCTTGCCATTTTGAATATGTTCTGCCCCATTTGTCTGACAATAACTATTACCATGAACTTGTCACCAACATCAAAACAGTGACTTAAAGACTGTTCATTTGACAACATATCTGTATTTCAAACCTTGGCATTCACTGTTGTTGTGAGATAATTTTATTTGTGAGTGTGTTCATAATGTTTTGGCTCATAATTACACTAAACAAAAGGTTTTATTTCTATTTTTACAGATTATTTTTACAGTGCATAAAGTTAAAAGTTCAAAATTAGTGAAATTCCAATAGAGACACACCAATAGTGTGATATAATAATAGTACAGAGCTATATATATATATAAAAGTGTCTTAATCTTGATAAGATTGTACAGCAACATGTGCAAAATGCATGATTTCGGCATGATAAAACTGTGGCTTCTACACCACCTTTCTATTTTTTTATCACGTGTGTGGTCCCAGACTGACCCATCAGATAATGAATGACCTGTGTGTTTTGTGCAATGCTTTCCACAAAATCTACACTGGGTTTTCTGTTGTATAGCCTGTGAAAAAAAGAAAAGAAATTTGGCCTTGAGGCATTGCTTCAGTGACCTTACCACCATTTCTATTTTTAATCTCCTCTAAAAACACGATGAAACCTTGAAACGCTGTTGAGTTAAGTTAGCGGGTGAAAAAAGTTCATCTGTACCTGTCCTCTTTTGGTAGGTAAACAAATAATACT